>ML785035.1:208603-250832 GCA_009831015.1 Picea engelmannii | reverse complement strand
TTGTCGAAAAAATTGTGAACAGAGAAATAACCTTCCAGCAAAGTTAACCATTTTTCTAGGGCTTCTGCATCTATCTGTCCTTCAAATACAGGAATATCAAAATTAACTTGTACCTTGAAAGGCGAGGTGCCTCCAAAGTGGCCACCTGATGAATATGCACATGATGCTATCGGCAGGCGTTGAAGGATGTGGGAAAAATTCTCCATCATTTCGTCCCTCTGTCGCGTGAGAGCTTACTCAAACAAGAGATTGATAGGATCATCTGCTTTGTCGTTTTTCTTTTCTTACGCCATTGAGGGTTTATTGGGTGTGCGAGAGAGATTTTCTTCAAGAGAGACAAGCTCGAGACCCAACTTGCTATACTTGGACCTCATCGGGGACATGCACTAAAAAAAACAATCAAGAGTAGCCTACTCTGATGCCACTGATAGAGATTATTTTCGGCATGAAATGAGAGTAGAGATATAATAAGGAAATGCACAGAGATATCGCATATATCCAATAATATAACAGAAATGTATCAGATATGAAATCATAAACACAGATAAACAGTAATTCACGATTTCTATTAATGAAAGAAATGTATAGAGACTGTAAAAATACAGAGTGAAAGACTCGCTAGAATGGTGGCAGCTTATCTCTAAGAAGAGATGTGACGGCTACTCGCATTCACAAGAAGATGATTACAATGAGGCTCTGAAGTCCCTTTTACAATAAAAGGGAATTCCAAAAGTCCCAGACATCCAAAAACCTAACCCTAGGAGATGAAGTGCCAAAATTCATGTGGGCCTCGTTTGGGTAAGTTGGTGCATCAACTTCTCAGTGTCGTAAATTTTACATACGATATCCGTTTTAGGTGTGTGATAGCTCGTTGGAAAGGTATCATCGAGGAGATTCATTTTGGGGTATCAATCATGCCTTCGGATACGATTGAGAACTTCGATCTCGAAAAACCTTCATTTATTCCCTCAAAATGGCCCCAGAAGTTAAAACCTGCTAAAAATAGTAAATTGTCAAAATTGCTATAAAGCTGTTTTGAGCTAGTTGGAAAAGGTGGGTGGCTACCGATATCCACCTGGATCATGTTTCCAATTATTCCTATAGAAATGAGCCACGGGGAAACATTAAGAATGATGATTTCGAACAAAAAAAATTAAATGAAACAATAGAAAATCAACATCCCTACTCATTGTTTTTACTTGATTTTCCCCATTGCTATTTTTTTCCTTCCAAAGTGGCCATACACAAGTGGACAGGCTACCCAAATACACCAAATATTGATATTGAACACACAAGGAGGTCAAAGTGTATTGTAACTAGGGAGGATATTAAGGGGTACCTAGGTAGGTAACTAACTGAATAATAAATGTAATGTGGACATAATCATGGAATACGACAACTTGGTAGTTGATCAGTAATAAATAGCTCCAATATGTAGTTAAGAGGAAATAATATAATAAAAATGGATGGTTGACATGGGCCCTAGGGATACTCATGAGAAAGTATAAATACACATGAGTATCATTGGATGACCAATGTTTTGGGTGTATTTTTTTGTAACAAGCATGTCTTGTATAATGATTATTTCCATCAAGAGTACTTGATGGTGTCGTAAAACCTTGATATAAAAGCATTCAAAATATGAAATATCAACCCTTAATCTTGATAATTAATCCATTTTCTTCAAAGAATACAAAAAAATTCACACATTTAACACATGAATATAGAAAAGAAACCTTAAGCTAGGGTCACACCATCAAATACTCCTTATGGAAGGAATCACTCCACAATCCATGCTTGTTAAAAAACAATATGTCCAACACATCCCCAATATAATGATACTCATATATATTTATACTTTCTCATGAGTATTTCTAGGTTACCATGCCAACTACCCATTATTATTATATATTATTTCATCTTAATTACATAGTGGACCTATTTATTGCTCAGCAACTACCGACTCACCCCATTCCATGATTATGATCACATTACATTCATTAACCACTTGAGTACCTCCCTAGTTACTCTACGGAAAGGACCCTCCCATGAAGAGCTTTGTAGTGATATTTTCTTTCATTTTGGCATCATTCACATGTCAATGTTTCTTGTGAAAATCACATGCAACAAAGTCACACACCTAGTACATTTTCATGTTGGGTGAATTGCATAGTTATTAAGCATTGTTATCCATGCAAATGCTAGAGATATTTCTAGATTGAAAATATGCATGGAGTTTTGAAATGTCCAACGTTTCGAGTGGAGACTCCACCCATGATCAGGGACCATAAAATATTGTATGTAGTCCCTCTTCAGGTCCCTTGTGATTGGTGGAGTTTCCACTGAAAATGTTGGACGTTTCAAAACTCCACACATATTTTCGATCCAAAAATATCTCTAGAATGATGATTAACTGTGAAAATTGCACACTCTGATAACCATGCAAATGTTTGTATTGTGCCATAATTAGAACTCAAATTTACATGACTTATCAAAATTTATGTTTTTTTTCCAATTTTTGGTTTTTCTCTAAACTTTTTAGAAAAAAACAATTTTCCATCAATTATTAGTAATACTAATTATCCACTTTAATTTATCAAATGTTTTGAAATAAAAACAACAATGTAAACAAAGGATGAAATTGATTTTTTTAAGTACTTATTTCCTAATACACAATTGTAAGTATTTTTGTTGACACATTAGTTTTCACATGACATTTTGTTGACACGTTAGTTTTCACATGACACTTAGAAAACAAGAACCCATTGGATTTGCGTAATGCACAATTGTAAGTACCTTTGTTGACACATGAGTTTTCACATGAAACTTAGAAAACAAGAACCCATTGTCTTTAAGAGACAATTAGAGGAACCTCCATAAAGTATTACTTTTAAGATGGTGTAGAAACATAAAATGTATGAAATCAAATAATATTTCATAATATATACAATAAATCTATGGAAAACTTGTTTAGTTGTTTTCATTTTTTTTAAGCGGTTTTCAGAAATAGTAAAGTATAATGTATTTGTCTATGCACATGCAACACCATATTAAGAAATTAAGAAATCGATAATATTTATTTCTAATTTTTTTAGAGATTTATAAAGGGTTTAGTTGTTTTCTTTTTTCTAAAATGGTTTTACGAAATAGTAAAGTATCATGTATTTTTCTATGCACATGCTAAAAAATTGGTAATATTTATTTCTAATGTTTTAGACATTTAGTATAGGTGTGCCACTTTTTCGTAATATTTTCAATATGTTTTTATATTTTATAAAATATTAAGATTAGTAAGCCATGAAACAATGACATTGTGTGTGCCCACCCATCACATCATATAGGCATAATATAATGATTTATTTCTGAAATTTTATTTTGTAGAGATCTATCTTAGAAACTTTTTTGGGGGGATGGTTAAATTTATTAATTGTTGCATAGAAATAATAGAGCGTTGTATTTTGAAATCACAACATGTTCATTAGAAATGAAATTACAATTTATTTTTAGAAAAAAGATATATATTTAGAATTTATAGAAACACGTCTACACATTCCTTGTTCCATATAAAAATTATTGTGTTTCAAATAACTTAAAATATCATTAAAATTCACATAAACAAATAGTGATGCCTTTGGAGGGACACCAATAATGATGTTATTTTTGGTTATAGAAATTAGACTCACTAGGTTGAACCTAAATTCAAACCAATCACATTGGGAATAAGGCCTATCATGTAATCATGTCTATTGCCTAAAAATTGAAATTCGCTTTATTATATATGTTATGTAGGGCCTAAATCATTATGTTAGTTGTCAATTAATAAAACAACTGTTGCATGGCAGCGTAGTCCCTGTCGGGTTGAATTTGGAATAAATGCACAGGGATGAGAAAACTATGTGAAGTAAGATGGAAATTGAAGTGGAGATGTGACAAGCAACATGAAGCACAGGTGGTATCCATGCAGTAAATGACACATGGCCTCTAAAGTCCCATTTATTTTTTGAAAGTATATAATCTAAAGCTACATATTCCTAGAAATTTAAATGCATTAGTCATATAGACTAAGATTGGGGCTTCTATGGACCATAAGCATAGTGGAAGAAAAAAAATTATGAGGACATAAATATAAACGGTGATAAAAAACAATTTTATTTGAAATATATCAAAAAATGATCTTGTTTGTTACATATTCCTGGAAATTTAAATGCATTTTTCATATAGATTGGGATTGAGGATCCCACGGACCATAAGAGAAATATGTACAAGAAATAGGATTTTAGAAAGAAGAAGTGGGTGATGGTAGAGTGTAATACATGAAAAAAATAAATTGAAAGGTATCAGTCTTTGGCTAGACATTTCTATTTAAAAAAGTGGAATAATTGGGTTGATAAACAAAGCAGGATGTGATCAGTATAGGCTTACAGTGATGGTACATATGAATCATTTTTCTATTTTCTTGTTGATGCCTTTTCATTAATGTCATTGATGGTTACTCGAATCGTGGAAACTGCCTGTTTCCTTTCGTCGACAGGATTATTCAATTCCCTTTCCAACCATTATTCAATGTAGCTTCTCATTGGGGTGACGTTGGTCTCATTCCATATTTTTATGTTGAAAAGTTCATTTTCTAATTCCCTGAAGTCGATAGAAATATTATGTAGAGCCTGATCAATTTCCTCATCCTGTAGCAAATAGTCGACTAGCCAGTTGTCGACGTCATCTCGACCATATTCAAGGATGTTGTAAAACTTTTCCAAAGACAACGCCTTAAAAATATCAACCCATTTATCGAAGGATTGCTTAGCTAAGGGAAAGGAGTTTACGATTAAGTTACGTTCTTAGAAATCAGTGGTCCTTTCAGCTAAGTCTATTATGGTCTGCTTTGTGAATAATTTTTCTTTCTTTGATATGGCGTGTTCACTTGAATGGACAATGAGACGCAATTTCTTCACTTTTTCTTTCCAGCATGCATTTAATTGATCGATCCGGTTTTTGGATGGGAGATCTTGTTGTCCTCTTCTCATTTCTATCATGTTGTTGAAAATGGTACCAAAAGGAAGGACCTTGTCTAAATACAAATGTTCCTCATCTTTTAAATGTGCCTGCAAATGTTTGAGCAAATTATGTTCTCTTGTTCCAAGAGAAGTCATGGTTTGTGATGTTTCCCATGCCCCAGTAATCAGTTCCATTATTTTCTTTATATTATTCTCCACATATCCTACCAAAGATGCGAGAAGGTTGGAGGATCCTTTTAACTTGGTTGCAGGGGTGGGAGGCATGGATATTTACAAAGGATTGGCAAGCAATGGCATAGGAATAAAAGTTTATTCCAATTTCTTGACCCGACCCTTCAATTCGGAATTCTCAACCTCAATGCCTCCAATGGAATCATCAAGAGAATCTCTGGTCACTATCTGAAGTCGACAGATCTAGGACGGTCGCATTTTCGCAAGGTTATCCTCTGAACGATATTTTCCTTTCTTATTTTTTACATCCTTTTCTTCAATAATTAATTTATTGGACTGGCTATCAAAAGAAGTGCTCTAGAATATGAAGGATTCATATTCATCAAAATTTTCAGTATCAAATATGTCCATCGGACGACTATGCTAGATCGCATCTCTGGGATGATCAAGGTGGAAGAATGCACTATCTAGATCAAGCTCAAGTTCCATGTTCTCACTCTCAATTTATGGTTGTTCCACCTATCCCACATTTTTTTTTCTCTTCTTGTCAATTGGAAGCTTGTGAGAACTATCAAATTTATAGTGAGGAGAATCATTATCTCCTCCTCCATTTAAATAAATTTGAGTTTCTCTGTTGTTGTGGTAGGCCGTTGGAGAGATGCTCTAGGATGTCATACTTTTGGGAGTTTTATCACCCAATTGAACACTCATCTCACCATGGTTGTTTCCCTATTGCTTGTACAATTCAGTGGTGCTTTGCAATGTGTCTAGGTTGTCGACATAAAAAACAAGAGCATTGTCATGAGTGTCTCTATGTTTGGGCAGGTGTTTTTTGAAAAAAGAATTGTCGAAGACAAGTGTTTGGAAATGCTATAAAAAAAAATTATTGGGGTTGAACCCTCTTAGGATTTCATCATATCTTAGGTTCAAGTTGCTAAAATGGGCTGTGATATCATTAATTTTGTTGAATTTTTTCAACACGAAGTCCCCGACTTTCCAAGGCAGAGGAATGAACTATTTTTTTCTCTTCTCTTGCAATAGACGCAACCAGTAGTTGTATTGCCTTGCTACTTCTGTAACAAAATTCTGTCCATAATGTGACATGGAAGGAGAGTCGATATTTACCTAGAGCCAAAAATCCTTATCACAGTGTAATTATCCATATGTTCAAGTGCCCCCTTCTTGTCCAAAAACTTGGTTCTCTGGTCAGATATGCGGGGAGCAACTTCTCCTAATAACAAAACTTTGAAAATAAACACAAAAAAATTAAAAACTTCATAAAAAGAGTGGGAGGCCTTGTGCTTCCACAAGTCCTAGTACCAAAACATTACTGGGTCGAATTCCTAGTTGACCTTCTTGCAGAGAGACATTTTTGAAAACTAGCAGCAATGTGTTATCGCAAAAACCATGTAAGATGACATATAAAATTTATTCTCCTTTTTGAATCTTGACAATTGGGAACAAATTTCATGGAAAATTAGCTTGCCCCAATAAAAAATGGCTTGTTCCTTGATTGTGAAATACATAATATAAAGAGCCATCCTCGAAATAGTTGTTGTAGACTCATATCCCGTTATTCTTGTATACAAATTTGCAATTTCTTGGTATGGATTTCTAAATGAACTAACGTGTAATCTTGTGATATCTTCAAGAAATACCATCGAGTCTTCCAAGAGCTGGGGAAAGAGGTCCAACCCATTATTATTCTTTCTTAGGAACTTATCGCAATCATATCCTTTGAATGTCAATGTTGGCTCTAACAATCGCAACATCTGGTGGAAGTCCTGAGGTGACAAAGAAACAAAAGAGCGGTCCTGCAGTGGAATAATTCTTTGGTCTCAAATAAATTTATTGGCACACCAAGAGACCAAATCCTTACAGTCAAAAAATTCAGGGACACAACCTACACGAGAAATCCCATAGGTCAAAATCACTTTGTTCTGGGCGGCAGGGGATGAGTAATAAGAATATGCCCTGGACCACTAGAAGTTCTAGTCTTCGCGCCCGAATATGTTCACTGTATCTCCACATAACTATTGTTGAGTTGATTCCATAGGTTTATGAGAATGCTTGTTTTCTCCAGATGATGGTTGAAATGAATAATTGGAGGCGATAATATAACTCTCCGCAAATGTTGGTTCAATGCTTATGAATGGGAAATATCCTTGAGCCTTTCACTCATAAATTAAAATATCTATGGTTGTTTCATGATGAGTTGTTAGTAGAAAAGCTTACTTATTTCAGATTTATAAGTGTGAAGGTGGCGGGTATGACGAAGAGAAATTAAGGATTGGAAGTTTCATGAACGTGCCAACCTGACGACGTGCGAATGTCATTTCATGAGTTTGAAATCAACACTTGGAAGGCATAATATAACTCTCCACAAATATTGGTTTAATGCATATTAATAGAAGATCTCCTCGAGCCTTTATCCCATCAATGATAATCTATACAGTTCCTGCACGATGGGTTGTTATAATTAAAGGCCACTAATTTTATATTTAGAAACAAGATATATATATATATATATGTATGTATGTATGTATGTATGTATGTATATACAGATTTTTTTTATTATAGACAAATGTGAAGGTCACAGAGACAGGGAAGAGCAAGGAAAGAATGGAAAGGTATGAAAAGCGGTCGGACGAGATTCAAAATAGGGTTACAGAGGATACTCAAGAGAGGTGAGTGTGCAACGGTCAAATTCTATGTATCATAATTTTTTATTGCAAAATGTATAAAATGAAAGAGAGCATGATGGGGCAGTTTAACAGCATGTTTGTATATTTTTGGAATTCTGGGAAAGTGGCTAAGTATGGAATAGGGAAACGGTTGATTGAAATTGTTTTCAGAATTTAGGATTGAATATTTCGTGAGTGGATCAACCCGACTATGCACAAAGGACATCCCATGATGTTTTAAATTAACACTCGCAAGGGATAACATAACCATCCGTAAATTTTGGTTTTATACATATTAATGGCAGATCTCCTCAAATCCTCATTTAGCATTAACGATTGTTAATTTCATACATAGAAATAAGATCTTCTATATACTTTTTGATTGCTAAATGCAAAGTTTGAGGGAAGATGAAACAACGATTAGGAATTGGATATTTCTTGAACCCGCCAACCTGACGATGCGCGAAAGAAATTCAAAGAAATGGAGAAGTATGGAAAGTGGATAGATGGGATTCAAAATGGGGCGACAATAGGTTCATAGGAGACGTGAGGACCCGATGGTCAAATTGTATGTCTCGAAATTTTTCAGTGAAAAATGAGTACCACATAAGAGGGAATGATAGGTAGACTGTAATACGCAAGACATTATGATGTGAGTCTGGTTCTAAATTTGTATATCGTGGAAGTCAATGTATTGTTTGCAGGTCACAGAATGATAGAAGTGAAATATAGAGCCTACGTACTCGAGGATCCAAGGTGGAAGAAGTGGTTGGGTATGGAATGGGGATGTGGTGAGTTGAAGTCGCGTTAAAAAAGCATAAGTACAAATGTGAACCCGCAAGTATGCCAACCTGCATAGTTAGACATTTTCAGAAAAATGACTAAGTGACGAGAAATGTACAGGGAAAAAATAACCGAGAATTTGGTTAAGTATAGAAGACAGATAAGAAGGGTTAATATATTCACATCTGTAATAGATATTACATTTTCTCGCAAGATCTTTTCTACATGTTTCTGGAGAAGTTGTATACTTATTGCATATACTTGGAAAGAAGTGCGAAGGTGGCGGGCATAGAAAACAACGACTAGGAATTGGAATTTTTCTGAACCCGCCAACCCGACGATCCACGAAAGAGATTGGAAGAAATGGTTGTGGAAAGAGGTGGGACGAGCTTCAAAAGAGGCTGACAAGGGTTCCTGAGGAGACATGAGGGCCCGATGGTCAAATTGTATTGATCAAAACTTTTAAGTGCATACTGTGTAACATGGAAGATGGCCTAATGTAGGATTCATGAACCTGATGTCTGCCAGCCAACACAGCTAGACATTTTCAAAAAAATGACTAACTGACGAGAAAGATAAAGTACAGGGAAAATAGAAACGAGAATTTGGTTAAGTATAAAAGAAGGAAAAGAAGGGATAATATATTGACATCTATAACAGATATTCCATATCCTGGACAGATATTTTCTGAATGTTTCTGGAGAAGTGATATACTTACTGCATATACTTCGAAAGAAGTTTGAAGGTGGGAGGAAAAAAAAACAACTAGGAATTGGAAATTTTATGAACCCACCAACGAGATGATCTATGAAAGAGATTGAAAGAAATGGCCATGGAAAGAAGTTGGACGAGCTTCAAAAGAGGAGGAAAAGGGTTCTCTAGGAGACATGAGGGCCTAATGGTAAAATTGTATTGATCATAAATTTTGAGTGTATATTGTGTAACACGGAGGAGGGCCTGATGTAGGAGTCATGAACCCGCAAGTCTACCAACCCGCACAACTAGACATTTTTGGAAAAAAGACTAAGTGATGAGAAAGATAAGGTACATGGAAAAGAGAAACAAGAATTTGGTTAAGTATAGAAGACGAAAAAGAAGGGTTAATATATTCACATCTGTAATAAATATTCCATTTCCTGGAAAGATCTTTCCTGCATGTTTCTGGAGTAGTTATATACTTATTGCATATACTTGGAAAGAAGTGCAAAGGTGGCAAGCAGAGAAAACAATGACTGGGAATTGGAAATTCTCTGAACCTGCCAACTCGACGATCCATGAAAAATATTACAAGAAATGGTCATGGAAAGCGGTGGGATGAGATTCAAAATAGACTGACAAAGGTTCTTGAGGAGACATGAGGGTTGGATGGACAAATTGTATTGATCGGAAATTTTGAGTGCATATTGTGTAACACGAAAGAGGGTTGATGTACGAGTCTGCAAGTCAATTTGAATATCGCGGAAGCGGGGGAGCTGTTTGCAGGTCAAGGAACATTGGCAGTGTAGTCTGCTTGTCTGGGAATCCACAAGTGAAAAAATTCGAATAAGTATGGAATTGAAGGCACGAAAGAGATTCCAAGAAATGGTGAAACATGCAAAGCAGACACAGGGGACTGAAAATGAGGTGACAATAGTTCCCCAAGATACATGAAGACCCGAAGGTCAAATTGTAGGTCTCAAAAATTCTGTGTGAAAACTGTGTATCACGAAAGAGGGTATCATGTGGGTGTGCAACAGCAAATTTGTATATCACGGAGGTCTGGGTTCTGTTTGTAGGCCATAGAACAATGGAAGTGCAATATACATCCCTCCTGCCCAGGAATTTTTCAATCTGAAAAGTGCCTAGGCATTGAATGTCTAGTGGTTGGTCGAAGTCGCAATATAAAAGAATGAACGCAAATGTGAACTCGTGAGTTGAACAACGCGCACATTGAGACATTTTTGGAAAAAAGAATAATTAACAAGAAATAGAGAATAGAGGGAAAAAATAAATGACAATTTGGTCAAGTATAGAAGAGGGAACATAAGGTCCAATATATTCTAATCTTCAATAGATATTCCATTTTCTCGAAAGATCTTTTCTGTATGTTGTTGGAGAAGTTGTATACATATTGCATATACTTGGAAATAAATCTAAAGGTAGAAGGAACAGAAAACAACAACTAGAAATTTGAAATTTCCTAAACCCGTGAACTTGACGATCAACGAAAGAGATGTCAAGAAATGGTCAGGTGTAGAAAGTGGTCAGACGGGCTTCAAAATAGGGTGACGGGTTCCCAAGGTGACCTAAGGCCCCAAATGTCAAATCGTATATATTAGAACATTCCAATGAAAAATGTGTAACATGGAAGAGGGGATGATTTGGGAGTCCAGAAGTAAATCTACATATCGCAGAAGATGAAGTGTTGTTTGTAGGTCACAGAACAATGGAAAGTGCAATTTAGACAAAGGGGAAGCTCTCTGTCAAAATGTGTGAATCCGCCAACCCGTGCAACAATACATTTTTGGAAAACACGACTAGGTAACCAGAAAGAGAAACTATAATGTATAAAAGAGTAGGAAAATAGAAAGGTGTAGGGAAATTTTCGTAAGCGGGAATTGGTTTCAAGCTAGCCCCATTGTTGAAAAACCACCATTTTCTAGTAATTGTCAGCAAATGCTTTGTTGAAGGTTAGATTGTATTGAAACTTGTGGGAGTAAGTTTGTTCTTGATACATTCTTAGATCATTGTAACATATTAACTTAATTATTAAACTTCTTACATTATTGGTTGTTAGCATTAAAGCTTAATAATTGGATGTCTAGAAACAAGAATGACAATCTTGCTGCAACATTGTGATTTTGTATTTCTATGTTCTATCTACATTACGAATAGAATTGAACGTTGGTTTGAAAATGTTTGAAATTCATTTTCTTTTCCATAAAATCCTAATGGATTGACACAGTGCATTGTCATATAATTGTTAGATTGTCCATTTTAGAACAAATTACCTAAGAAAACATAATATCGAAGAACTATGAGACTACCAAACCATGCTAATGAGAAGAGGTGTTAAATACATAAAAGAAGAAGCAACGAAGACTCCAAGGAAATTTTTTTAATAGAAAATCCATTAAAAAAAAAAATAATACAGAGAACTATATATCTATCCATAGAAATTGGAACGAGTTCTTTGGGACAAAACATTGAACATATTTTCCATAAAAACATGCACATGATCTACAACATGCAAGAGCCATCGAGATGGTCTTCCACATGCATACAAAACTGATTACCTTGTTATTTTTTTATGAAATCCTTCCAGTCTTCTCCTCAATGGATCAATGTTCCGTTCCCAATATCAATATTTTGTGAAAGACCTGAGCTAACAAAGAAACAATAGAGAGGGTCCACGGTGGAATAAATCCTTGGCTTGAAGCAGATGAACAACAACCCTATGGTAAAAATGATAGTTCTCAAAAAATTCCCATGAGGAAGAAGATGAAAAACATTGCAGGGAAAACTAAATGGCCCTTAACTGAAAGTTAGGACACACCAAGAAACCACCTCCTCACGGTCGAAAACATCATGGATGCAGGTTGCACGTACAATTCCAGAGGACCAAATTAGTCCATTCTAGGAAGAAGGAGATGAATAGTAGGAATATGTCTTGAACCAGTGGGAGTTTTGATCCTCATTCCCTAAGATGTTAATTGTATATCTAGAGAATAGGAAAAAGGTCACACAGTTGAATATTTTTTTGGCTTGAAATACATCTCTATGAGCATCAATAGATCATTTCCTTACAGTGAAGGAATTCCACCCAGAACAAACTAATTTGGACCTCTGGAATTCATACTTTTGGTGTTGTTAGTTTCTTTTCTGAAACTCCTTCTTTTGGTGTTGTCAGGACCGCCATCACCGAGCCGAGAAGTATTTCCTGTTATGGATGATTTCAATTTGGTTGCATGAGTGGGGAAAGTCTCTACATTTCCATCATCCATTGTCATATCATCGTCCATCAGATCATATTCTTTTCGCTCGAAATCCATCACATCAACCTTTCTACCAACCATCGATGCAAGTGGGCAGGTTGTTTGAGTAGGTAGGATTTCCTTGGAATT
Organism: Picea engelmannii; assembly: GCA_009831015.1. Taxonomy (NCBI): domain Eukaryota; kingdom Viridiplantae; phylum Streptophyta; class Pinopsida; order Pinales; family Pinaceae; genus Picea; species Picea engelmannii. The sequence goes on along the minus strand of ML785035.1, from coordinate 238,076 downwards.
ATTTGTCTTGAAATATATCTCTCAATGCGCCAAAGAACCATATACTTTTTTTCTCATAGGTGGAGGGAGATGAGTAGTAAGAATATGTCCTAGAATACTAGAACCTATGGCCATCATGCCTGAAGTTGTTTTCTGTATATGGACATAACTGTTGTGGAAATGATGCTATAAGTTAATGATAATTTCAATTTCCTCCAGACATTGTTTGAAATGAAAATTGGGGAGTGATAAGATAACCCTCCACAAATCTTGGTTTAATGTGTATGAATGTAATATCTCATCGAACCTTTCGCTGATCAATAACAATCTCAAGGGTTCATGCATAATGAATTGTAACCATTAAATCTTACTAATTGCATATTTAGAAAAAAGTGTGAAGGTGGCCGTGACGACGAAGAGAGATTAAGAATTAGATATTTCTTAAAGGTGCCAACCGACTGATAGAAGAAAGAGATTTCATCATCTTTGAAATGAATACTTGGAAAGGATAATACTATTCTCCGCAAAACTTGGTTTAATTGGTATTAATTAAAAATCTTCTCCCACCTTCTGGACATTAATACAAATATTAACGATTCCGGCATTATGAAGTACTAGCATTAAATCTTAATAATTTCATATCTAGAAAGAAGTAGAAAGGTAGTGGGGATGGTGAAGAGCAACTAAGAATTCTACATTTCGTCCACCCGCCAACCCTTGAAACAGATTCCAAGAAATTCCCAAATATGGAAAGCGGTCAGGTGGGTTTCAAAAAAAGGGTCACAAGATATACCCATGAGACATGAGGGGATGGTGGTCAAATTGTATGTCACAATGACAAATTTCAGCCATCAATTTGTATATCATGGAATTTTGGGTGCTGTTTGTATGTAGGGAAAGAGTGGAAGCGTAATGTTGAGAAAGCAATTTGTATATTGAGAAACTTCGGGTGTTGTATATAAAATAAGGAGACAATCAGAAAAAGGACACAATCGGAAAAAGGACCAGGTAAACAGAAAGTGAAAGAAAATGAGATAAAGGGGGATTTATTTGCTAATTTGTAGATTGCAGAAGTTTGGGTTTTGTTTGTAGGCGACGGAACAATGGAAACACAATGCTGAACCCTCCTATCTGAGAACCTGCAATTCAAATTTTTTTTTCAATATGAAACAGGGAAGCGGTTGATTAGGCCGCTGATATAAAAGTAAAAATGGAAATCGAAAGACGTGAATCCGCCAACTCCCAACGAGTGTTGTATATAAAAGTAGGAGAAATTTTGAAAAATGACACATTCGAAAAGAGGACCAAGCAAACAAAAAGCGAAAGCAAACAAGATAAAGGATATTTTTTTTGCTAATTTGTTGATCATGGAAGTCAAGGTGTTGTTTGCAGCCAGTGGAACAATGGAAACATAATGTTGAACCTTCCTATCCACGAACCCACGATTCAAAAAATTTGCTAAATATGAAATGGGGAAGCAGTCGGTCGGGCTGGTGATATAAAAGTAAAAATGGAAATATGAAGACGTGAATCCGCCAACTCCCACACCTAGGCATTTTCCGAAAAACAAGTAAGTAACCAGAAATGGAAAGAGTAGGGAAAAAAGAAAGGGGATGGAAATTTTTGGAAGTGAGAATTGGTGTAAGAAACCCCCATTGATAGTTTTAACAATAACTATGAAGTGCATTAAACATGTGAACATGTTCTTCAATCAAGGAATATATACAACGAGGCATGTTTAAGACAAGCTTAAAAAAGCTACAAGAAAATCGAGTATCTTCTTCTATAAGATAAGCCTCAAAAAGCTACAAGAAAATCAATTTTGGGATGTCTAAGTAAATTAATTGTACAATCATCTTCACTGCAAGTATAACAACAAAGAATTTTAATTTTAATGTCCTCTTGTTGATATCATAGTTCCATTGGACTTCGCACAATATATATTATTTTAATTCAAATTATTCCAGGAGATTAATTTTGCTAAGTCCATCAATCAAGGAAAAGTGATAGAACGAGCCACATACCACATTTTCATCACAGATCTTATATTAAAGGGAAAATAATGTTCTATATAGTGTTTAAGATTGTAGAAAAAGTATGAAGAACCTAAATGTATTATTAATTTTCCAGAACGAAGCATATAGCCAAGAAGCAAGTAAACACCAAATGTATTGAAACTTGAGGTAGAAGGCAATGCATGAACACAAAAGGCGTCAAGGAAGATCCCACAAGGTTCCATAGAGTAGTATGCATTGACCTTTACATAAAAAAAAATGATATCTAAAAAAAACACATCGTGGAATTGGTTTTCTCTTACATCTAGTATATGTTCCCATGAGAAAATAATTGGGGCCATAAATATGAAAGAACGTCTTCGAAGCACAAGACAACACAAAACTAGCGGAGCTTTTCCATTGTATGCTAGCTATAACCAGACCTCAAAATGGGGAACAAGAAACTTGCGAATTACTATTTTACCATTAAGAAAGATCACTATGGATATTTTCTTTTGATAGTTCCATGGTCCATGACTACCTGTTATAAGAAATCCAAATTTCCAATATTATTGGAAATTCCTGATGATTCTTCCCAGATGAGCAGGCTGGTTCGATGGTTCAAAGGATGGGCCTGACTTATTGACATTTGGATATATTTTATGGGGTTTTCTCTCATCCTTCCCATTTCTAGACTGAACAATCTTATGCACATGTAATATCTATAGCAAGATCTGAAAATCTGAAGCTCATGTTTCAATACATGCTAAGTCCTTTTTTTTTCAATTAGGGCATCGAGAAAAAATGCAGATACCATACCATAAATGTATAGTTGGAGACAATGTTTTTATTTTATTACGGCACCCAAAAAAAAATTCATAAATCCTACCATGGCTATATAGTTGGAAAACAATTGTCCAACTTGGGCACCCAAAAAAAAACGTGCATCCCCCTCCATCAAAGCCACAACCAACCACCTTTTTTTATTTTTATTTTCACACCGAAACAAATATGTAAAATTATTACTAGGAGATGAAAAACAACATCAAAATAACAACATGGCTTGCATTTTTATTTAGAATCTCCTTTTTGTTTCAAGTACACAAGAAGAGACAAAATATCTGGAAATAGAATTTTACAGCTATAGATGTAAACTCCGAAGAACTCCAGGATGACAAACATTCATATGGGTACACATGAGATATTTTCCTTTCCTGCCAAAGCTTGATACGAATTTTTTTTCCAGCCGATATGCAATATTGCATTGTCCTCATTTAAGGTAAATTTGCTATGTATCTGAAAGTCGCGCAACATGTAGACACTATTTGCATTTTTTTGTAGGTATGCTTCATATGACAGTTCTACTAACCCACGAAGCACATATTGTAATAGAGGATGTATAAGTGTACAATTCACAATTGTGTTGCCCATGGTTCAGATGAAAGCGTTGAGGCAATGCCCATATATGTATGGACAATTTTCACTGCATCATAGACAATCAATCGTATCATCACTAATCAAAGTAGAAGTAGAAGAAGGAGAGTTGTATTTTTCACATACAGGCTCAAAGGGGGTCGAGTACACATTCAATGCAACCAAAACACCTTCAACCTGGAAATGTGAGCATAGAAGTTAATATATTGAACAGTAAAATATACAACTGCAACGAAATAAAATAAAAGAGATAAAAAACTGCAGAAATTTGGTGAGGCTATTTGTATGAGAAAAGTCTGAATGAATATGTATATATATACGCACAATAGTTGTAGAGATAATTAGTTTCTTGAGATCCTATACTATGTCTGTTGGAAATTCTGTAACAAATGTTTCTTAGGTTGTGTGAAATATCCTTTCTTTAACATCCCTTTTCTTTGATATATTTTTGAAGAGCATAAGTGGAAATTTCCCTTTATGAAATTGTTGTTCCACTGACGAAAAAAAATTTGAGTAGGTATCGAACAATTGCAGGTGCAACATGGAATATTGCAATATTTGTGTAACTTAACCGAGATACATGGACATGTGAAAGTAAAGGAAAAAAACTAGATATGGAGAACGGTACCATCACTTTTTCGTTGTTTAAATATCCATCTTTAATATGGAGAATTTGTTGTGAGACAAGTTTTCTCTCCATTGTAACAACTATGCCAATGGTTCTGATTCGGTAAATGTCATTGCAATGTGCACATTGGTTGATAGTTGCATCTGGGACGAAACAATATTCTAAAAAAATAGCGGGATTTTTTTCCACAATACTTTCTTTGTTGAGAGAAATAATCCGATCAAAATCACTACAGTCATATACTGTTTTGGGCAATATATTAAAATTTGTAATGGATATCCCATTACCTAGCAATATCTTTTCTACATGTTTCTGGACAAGTTGTGTAGGAATAGTTAGTGGCATTTTCATTAGGGCCTCCTTGTTTGTCATGTCATCACGGATAATGGATATAGTTTTGTTTTCCTTGTCCAAGTAGGTTTTATAGATAACCATTATGTCCCCGATGAACACTTGTCCAGTTTGGCGGTTGTTCAAGCCCTCTATTGATAGTATTTTGGGTGTCATAAGTTTAGACCCGGTGACAATTTTCAAATAGGAAAAGTAATGTGAATGTTAGTATGCATTATTTTTTTGTTTTCTTTTTTTCCTGGCATAAATTTACAAGTACACGCACAACTTGGATGAACTATGGAGCCAAAGTTTTGCAACCATACCTCTTGGTGTGTGGAACCTTCTCTATGTTCGGTGTCTCGCTTGTACTTGTTGATACTTCTTGTGAACTGCAAAGTACCTGTTGCAGATGACATCAACATATTCACCATGCCATAAATGAATAAATAGTTCAGGATGTTTGTTTGGTAAGCATACTAGGAACAACATGTATGTATATTTACCTTTGTCCTTGTCGGTCTACTGATGTCTGGGATGACTGACTGGCCATGGCCATGTCACTAGTTAAACTTTTTTTGATGAAATAATGTGTAGGTGAACATCAGAAGGAATAAACAAGTATATGCATTGTATATTGTCCATAATTGTTCTTAATTTCACATGCAATGTCTAAGTATATGGAATACAAAATAGGGTGTAAAGGGATAATCAGGAAACATGAGGACCCGAGGATAAAATTGTATGGCTCGGATTTTTTGACTGAAAAAATGTATAACAATAAATAGGGGGTGATGGCAGCGCACGACGACCAATCTGTATATCATGGAACCTTGGAAGCCAGAGGTGCAACCTTGAACCCACCATCCTGACAACTGTAGTCGAAAAAGTGGGTAAGTATGGAATAAGGTAGAAGTGTGACCATAAATGTGAACCCATGAGTCTGCCAACCCACACACCAAGGCATTTTCAAAAGGACGACTAAGTAGAGAAATTAGAAAGAAAAAGGGATAATAGAAAATGGAAAAAGTAGAAATGGGGAGGGAACAAAGGCCCACAATTGCCAAATTATCATTTTCTACTCCAATATTATATGTCCCCACCCATTTTATATATTTAATATACTAGCTGTAATGTACCTCAATTTTGTCATTAAAAAGAAAAAATCTTCGAAGGGATATTATCCCTAAGTTCCTTACAACAACTTTCAATAAAAGAAATAACCCATTTATTTCCATTGCTAAACTCTGGTATCTATTCAAGTTATGAATCTTAATGATGACATTACTACTCAGTCCCACTATCTAACACTTTATTCTCAATTCTTGAGTCATACTAACATTTGTATAAGGGCATAAGTTTTTATTGGTATTAACTTGAACAATAAATAGACGCATAGGACCTGACCCTAACCCCTCTCCTTTCAACACCCTCCATATCGACGTGTAAGAATAAACAGACCATATGAATAAGATGTTATGCCTAACGTATGGGATGTCATATTATTTACCTTAGACATATGTTGGTTTTAATCCTAAGTTGTTTGACTCTCTCATACATGACCATAGTCTTGGACATGCTTATTCTGTAAAACAATTGGTTGGTTAAAGGTGTTTTGTTCATAACATAGCCTAATGGTATTTCTAGTTAGAAACAACCCCATACTAACAAATTTGTTAGCTCTGCCAGACTTAGGCGAAGTATAGTTACCTGGTGCTAACTGGCTAGTGGTGGTTGAAGATTTCCAAAACGTAGTTTTCGAGCAGATCCACCTCTTACTTTGTAACTCCATTAAATGTGATAGGAGGTTTATGATAGTCAAGAGTTAACCTCTGAACGAACATTAATGGAGGTAACTGAGAAATGAGGGTCAACTCTGTATCTCCATCCAACCCAAACACGCCAAGTCACCTCTATTACATGGTCTGATCCAGATTATTTTCATCACAAAATGAGATCAGAGATATAATAAAGAAATGCACAGAGATATCGCAAATACTCAATAATATAATAGAAATATATTAGATATGCAACCATAAACACAGATATACAGTAATACACGATTTCTATTAATGAAATAAATGTACATAGACTATAAAGTACAGAGTGAAAGACTCGATAGAATGGTGGCAACTTATCTCTGAGAAGAGATGTGACGACTACTCAGATTCGCAAAAAGATGCTTACAATGAGGCTCTGAAGGAATTTTTACAATATAAAGGAATGCCCAAAACCCTAGACATCCAAAAGCCTAACCCTAGGATATGAAGTGCCAAAAGTCATGTGGGCCCTGTTTGGGTAAGTTAGTACATCAACTTCCCGGGGTTGTAAATTTTACATACGATATTTGTTTTAGGCATATGATAGCTCGTTGGAAAGGTATCGTCAATGAGATTCATTTTGGGGGCTCAATCATTACTTTCACTATCATTGAGAAACTCTATCTTCAAAAAACTTCATTTAGGCCCTCAAAATGGCCCAGGAAGTTAAAACCTGCTAAAAATAGTAAATTGCCAAAATTGCCAGAAAATTGTTTTGAGCCAGTTGGAAAAGGTGGGTGGCTACCAATATCCACCTGGATCAATCCTCCCTCCTTAGGAAGAAATGGTATCCATTGCATTGAGTTCCCAAGGGAGAGGGAAAAACATTTGTTGGATCTACATCTTGGTGAGCTGCTTGTATTGTTGGAGACGTCGCGCTGCTTAGTTTGTGGAAGTCTGTCATGAACCTGTTGAAGATGAGGTTGTTCATCAAGTCGATCTACATGAGAGGAAGGTGTGTAGAAGGAGTCTTTGTGCTTTTATGCAACCTTGTCGACCTGCCTCTGTTGGATAGAAGGTGCAGGGGGTGAGGCTGTAGTGGTTTCAGTGTCCTTTCATTCCTCTTCTGAACAGATTGTGAAGAAGCTGAATTTTGCAGTATGAGATACTACCTTGTGACACTTTTTAGGTGGAACAATAGTTGGAACTACCTATATGGTTGGCCCAAGATAACATCACATAAATCCAGTGGGGAAACATCACATAATACCTCATCCTTGAAGGGTTGGATGTCGTATGACAATTGAAATTGCTTGTTGACACAGAGATCTCATCCTTGGTGAAGCCACTCGATGTTGTATGGTTGTGGGTGTGGTGTTGTCGACAATACCAACTGTTTGACGACCTTTGCTAAGATGAGGTTCTTCTTGCTTTCTCTATCAACAATAAAATGCAGTGGGGTCCCATTCACCCACATTTGTAAATGAAAAAGGTGCTCCCCCTTTTCAGGATTTGTTGGTTCTTCTAGTTGAATTGTTGCGGTTTTGACAATAGTAGTGGGGTCTGCGTCAATGATCTGTCCTTTACCATTATTTTCAGAATCAGATTCTGAATCAGGGTTTTTCTCTTTCTCTTTGATCTCGGCCACCAATGGTTGTTTTGATCGACATTCATCGATGTTGTGCCATATGCTTTTGTGGAAATCGCACCATTTTTCGGTGTCCTTCTTTGTCTTTCCGTGACCCTTCTTTTCCTGTGTCTTGGACTGATTTTCGGGAGACTGTTTGTTAGGGCCATCTTTTTCATACTTTTGTTGTTGTGAATTTGCAGACCCGAACTGTTCTGGTGCTTAAATTTCTTCTCAATTTTAACAACATATCGATAAGCAACACTAAGTGATGAGATGCCCAAAAAATCCATTTAAGTCTAGATGTATCTATGTAGAGCCCCACGATATTTTAGAACCAAATGTCATTAAAAGTCTTTGATACCCAACTTGGTGCACAATGTATGGAAGGTATTAGTGAAATATGGAACTGCTTCGCCCCTCTCTTGCCACAGTGTGGTCCATCTCATGTACTAGTCCTCATAGTTTCCAATAGGGTAATACTGTTCCTTTACTGCATCCACAAAAAAATCGCAAGTGGGCTCGACCCCATATATTCTAGACTCTTCTGTGGAAATTTGCTCCCAGTAAGTTTCCCACCAATGTTTGACATGAGGGAGAGCTTTAAGGAGTGCAAAGATGATATTTTCTTTATCGGAAAAATTGTGAACAAAGAAATAACCTTCTAGTAGAGCTAACCATTTTTCTAGGGCTTCTGCATCTATATGTCCTTCAAATATAGGAATATCAAAATTAACTTGTACCTGGAAAGACGAGGTTCCCCCAAAGTAGCATCTTGATGAATATGTACCTATTTCTATCGGCAGGTGTTGAAGGATGAGGGGAAAATTCTCCATCATTTCGTCCCTCTGTCGCATGAGGGCTTTCTCAAGCAACAGATTGATAGGATCGTATGCTCCGTCATTTTGATTTTCTTCTGCCATTGAGGGTTTCTTGGGTGTGTGAGACAGGTTGTATACAATAGAGACAATCTCAAGACCCAAATTTCTATACTCAGACCTCGTCGGGGAGATGCACTGAAAAAAATGATCAAGCAGTCTTCTCTGATACCATTGATCCAGATTATTTTCGGCATGAAATGAGATCAGAGATATAATAAAGAAATGCACAGAGATATTGTATATATTCAATAATATAACAGAAATATATCATATATGCAACCATAAACACAGATATACAACAATACACGATTTCTATTAATGAAATAAATATATAGAGACTGTAAAATACAAAGTGAAAGACTCGATAGAATGGTGGCAACTTATCTCTGAGAAGATATGTGATGGCTACTCGCATTCGCAAGAAGATGCTGACAATGAGGCTCTAAAGGCATTTTTACAATAAGAAGGAATGCCAAAAACCCTAGACATCCAAAAACCTAACCCTAGGAGATGAAGCGCCAAATGTCATGTGGACCCCGTTTGGGTAAGTTGGTACATCAAATTCCCAGGGTCGTAACGTTTGCATACGATCTTCGTTTTATGCATATGATAGCTCGTTGGAAAGGTATCATATAGAAGATTCATTTTGGGGTCTCAATCATGCCTTTGGATATCCTTGAGAACCTTGATCTCGAAAAAATTTCATTTATTCCCTCAAAATGGCCCCGAAAGTTAAAACCTGCTAAAAATAGTAAATTGACAAAATTGCGAGAAAAATGTTTTGAGACAGTCGAAAAAGGTGGGTGGCCACCGATATCAACCTGGATCATGGTATCACTTCCCTTGTACCTTCATCATTCATGCTGCATGGGTTTCGTGCTTTACGGTTATAGTAGTTGTTCTCTAGTCATTTTTGTGAAGCGATTTCGGAGTTGGGCTCTACATTTCTCTTTCTTTTCTTAGTGTGGGGACTATGGTAGCTTGGAGCACCTTCCAGGACTATTTCTACCACTGGTAAGTGGCCCTTCTATTCGTTATATGTTATACTCAGTCATTCTGCAAGGTTTCCAGCGTTATGTTTTTTATATTATTTCTGATGAATTAGCACAGGTATAATTTTAAGGTCTTTTGTTCGTAGGGTTAGTCGTCTCCTTCATCCTGTAATTTCCCTCTATGCTAGCACCGATATGAGTCTCTTCAAGACTTTATCATATTATGGCTCAAAATTCCATCTAAGTTAGGGATTCATATTTTATCTGCATACTATACTTAAGCATGATAAGGTAATTTTATGGGGCTAGTTTTCAAATAACGTTTGCTATCCTGGTTAGACACCTATAGTGAGTTTTCTGCTCGAGCCCTCTGTATCCTATCTACCTGAGGAATTTTAGTCTTGTCCAATTCTTATTAGACTGTTTCTAAAAGCTACATTCAGTATAACCATAGACAAATATTCTTTGTATCCTACGTTGTAAGTTTAAAGGAAAAATTGGGTCATCCATTTTCGTGCTAATACAAGTCTAGTGAAATCGGCATGGTGTTGACCCTGCGTTTCCTTTCTTTAGATGACTATTCTATGATGGTAATAGAAAGATTTTGGGGATGTTCGTTGACCTCAAGCTTCCAATTTCTACACTTGTATTTAGAATAAATATTTGGTTATGTTTGTTATGTGACTCACGTACTTCATTGTGATCGTCATTTGTGTATTTTTTTCTCTAATGTTTTTCTTTGATTTATTTATTGGTTCTTATCACTAATGACGAGACCCTACGATTGCGAGGGTACCCATCAGGGATTCTTGGGCTCCTCCTCCCCTTTCGGTCTGGAAAGTACTCAGATCGTCGCAACAATGAAGGACATCAAATCCCTTTGTTATAACCCTATAATTCATAGGATCATCTGTTGACTGGAAATTTTTCACTCTGGGTGTATAGGTTGGCAAATAATTTTTCATCTCTGCAAATTATTTTCAAGGGAAACAGTGCACAAAATGCACTTATCCTAAGTTCTGAAGCAAATATGACTTTGATCTCACAGAGTAAAGACAACACATAAATGAACGGTGGAGAAGCTGGCGCATAGATCTACGGTTGAGATTGAATTCCGGATCACCACAACCATTCTACCTTTAATGGTTGTGGGGGGGCTGGAATGGTGATTAAAAAGTGTGCACAGATCTATGGTCGTCATGGAAGCGTGTAGATGGACGATCTACAGGCGATTCCGGACCCCCTCGACCTTTCTGCCTTTAAAGGTGGGGGGGGTGGGGGTCCGGAATGAAGCATTTTTCTTTGGCGGGCCCTGTCCCAATGTGTCATCCGCCCATTGTGCCCGATCCTCCATTGCCTTTTCTACATCCATCATCCACCGCTACGCCCTCACCCCCTTGTCCTTTGTCCAGTCGACTACACCCCTTCGCCAATCTTACCCCTCCATGAATAAACAGACTTAAGATATAAAACATTAGGTTGATAGTCATGATTAAACCTGTTAATAATAATAAATTAATTATTAATTAATTAACAATTCAGTTAAGATGTTAATAATTAATCAATTGTTAATTAATTAAGTTAGTATTAATAACTAGGTTAGTAATTAGGATTAATTAAATATTAAATAAAACAAATTAATAAAAAATATATAAAATATATATAAAAAACAAAACATATAAAATAAAACATAATAACAAAAAACATATTATAAAAAATAATATAATATTAAAAAAATAATAATAATAAACAAACCATAATAAAATAAAAATAAACAAAACAAAACAAATTTAAAAACAAACAAAAAACAACATATAATAAAAAATAACAAAAAACAGAAAAGAAAATTAAAAAACTAAAAAAACATGCTATCCTAAGTCTGACCCCCACCCAAAAATCAATGCATATTCATACATCAAAGCCCATCCAAAAGTCACGTCAAATAAATTGAATGGCCCTTGAAAATTCCGGACCCCCCCTCACCATCCGGAATTTAACGAGAAGGGGGGTACGAAATAATGGTTTTTCAATACCACTCCCCCTCCACATGTCATGGCCTTATTCCAGTGGACCCCCCCCCAAAAAAAAACCGCTTACCTCCTTAGGGGGGGTCCGAAATACCACTTTCCAGAAATTAAAACCATTTTTCCCACTTTTTCACAATTTTTTGCCTGTTCAGCATGTGATCGTCCGAGGTAGTTTATGGGAAAAAAAAGTATTTTTAAAAATCGAGAGAGGTTTTTCTCCGTAACGGGATGAAGAACAAAAAAATCTCTCAGTGTTTTCACAGGTTCCATGAGCAAAGAGAATTGAAGCTGTCTTTCAGCCTCTTTTTTCGCATTTTTGGTTTATCTGTTACAGTCCCGATCTTGCAGGAGCTGTTACAGCCAGATGGAGGCGAATTCGGCGAAACTGAAGGAGGGTTTTATCCAAAACATGCCCATATACAATAACCTCCTTTAGTTATTTCCCTGGTGTCATCATTAAAGAGAAACACACGTCTGTTTGGACCCCTTTTTCACAGAAAACCGGTCAATTTTTCATGGCGGACAGTTCCAGAATTTGGGGGATCCGTGGCTATTTTTAGCCGAGATGATTAAAACAACTTCAAAAACTTGTTAGGGAATCTCCCCTATTTATTTGAGAGGATTTTAATGTAAATGGTTCGACCTGTGAAGTTCTGTGGGCTTGACAGTGGGCTTTTCCATTCCAGAAAACCTTTTCTGTAATCTTTAGATGATTGATCAGTAATAGACATGTTGTTTACAGGATTCCTATGTGGAGGTGTTGGTTGCGTTTCCGTTCTTGGTTAAGTTTTTCCTGCAATCATTTTTCTTTTTTTCAATTTATCATTGTCAGAAGAAAGTAACAGAGAATAATTTATTAGAAAATACTCTGCATTTGATCTTGTGATAATCTTTATGTTTTCTTCTGAAGCCCAGTTTATGAATTCTTAACTACTCAGTTGCTCATCTTTTTCTCCCCTAGTTCTTCCTCAAATAGACACCATCATAACTCAATTCGATCCAACACTTCCACTACCTTGCCCTGTGTAAAATCTTTGTCTAGATCTGAGGATGAATCACATATTTAAGCGCAGACCCCATTTGTCCAATGGCCCTCCTTGTTGTTCCAAAACAACCATTTAAAAAACCCAACCCATGTTCTTCATAACTAGCCTAATACCTATTAAAACAAAGTTATATTACACAGAGAGATCCCTCTCTGAGTCTTGGAGGGCTATATCCAAGACTCGAAGTGGTTTTGATGTTTCCTCTGTGACTGCCTCACAGCCTTGGGCAAATTATAGAGTGCTAAGAGAATGGAGACTCCACTGGGGACCTTTCCCCAGTAGTACACTTCAAAGCTCCAGATCTGATCACTGATGGTGAACAGTGACCAGACACCAGAAAGGTTGAGATCATTCAACTGGTGACTCCAATCAGCTCCAGACAGTGCCAAACTCAAAGACTCCACTGGAGGAAGAACCTAAAGCATGGCCAAGCATTGTAGAAAGACTAGGTACTCAAGTTCCGATTGCATTCAAGACATCTTTTGTTTTATCTGCAATTATCTCTTGTCTTTTTCTAAGCCTGGTCAAAAGTATATTGTTGAAGATTACTTTGACCATCTATTAATTGATGAGTCTCAAGAGATCATATCCCCAATTAAAGATTATGTACATGCTCATACACCTGTGCACATCCGAGATGCATCTGTAGAAACCCTAGTGAGACATAAGCCTCCTGCTTTATCTCCTACTCTTGCTAAACCTCTAAATGGTTGTAAGCCTCTTTCTTCATCTCCCGTGCTTGAAAAATTCCCAGACCGATACCAGCCTATAGATTTTCCTCCCATTCTCCATGACCTCCCTGTCAATTACATCAATAATCTACCTAGGTTTGATGGAGAAAATGGGAAGATCACTGTTGAAAAGCATATTCAAAACCTTGAGGATTTCCTTGACCTTTATGAGGTTGAAGATGATGATGTTTGTATCAGTATGTTTTCCATTTATTTGCAAGGCAAGGTTAAAATTTTTTTTAGAAATCTACCATCTGCATGCATCAGAAATTTTCATCAGTTCATGCAAGTTTTCTTAGATAGGTGGGTGATGATGGGAAATGTTTTCCTCATCCTAGAAGAATACGACCACTTAAAAAGAAAACCTGGGGAAACAGTACAACAGTTTTCAGCGAGGTTCAATGAGGTGTATCATTCAATACCTATGGATGTAAGGCCACCTCCTGGTTTAGCCAAATTGCATTTCCCAGATTCCTTCGATCCTGAGATGGCATTCCAATTAAGAGAAAGGAACACTGAAAGCCTTGAAGAAATGAAAAACATTGCAGTTGATGTGGAGACCAACTTGCTAATCAAAAGGTCAAAGTTAAAGGACAAAGACAGGGACCAGTTGAAGTCATCAGAAGCTAAAATGAAGGTTTTGGCTAGTGCCATTGAAGAGATGATGCAGAGGATCAATAGGAAAGATGAGCTTGCTGGCCAAAGACACCATGTTCCAATGATTTCAGAGAAAGAAAAGGTCATTGTTCCCAAACATTTTATTGTTCATCCTTGGTACCATGGTTTGGATAATGATTCTTTCATGTATTTAATTCACAACATAGTCAAAGATGAAGCTCCATCTCAACTTACAGAGGAACAACCAGCTGATATGTTCTGCATGTTTGATGACATTCCTTACTTGGATTGTCCGCCCAAGTGTGACCAGTATGATGCTGATCATGAGGCTGAAATAGAGGTTGACTGTTCAGAGAAACCATCAGCATGTTGTTGGCAATAAGAAGATCATTTATGGTTCAGATATGACAATCAGCCCTTGCACAATAGTCATGATAGCGACGAGGAAAGGGAAAAATCTTTGCCCTTATGTTTCTCTTCTTTTCAATTTTTGAGAGCAAATTGTAAGCAAGTTGTCAATAGTAGAGAGGGAGAATTTCCTGATCAACTAGGTGAAGATGTCAGTGTTGATTTTAAGGCTATTCTAAACCCAGAATGGCAGCACTTTACCTACTCTAGTTTTCAAATTCCAAATGAAAGCTTAAAGCCCGAGACAAATTATGAGTTAATCCAAAATAACTTTGTACCATTGTGCTTTAATTCATTTCAAATTTTGAAGGAAACTCTTTGACAAGTGTTGAAGGATAAATGCATAGAAGGTCAGGAAATATCATTTGAATCAATGCAGTAGTCTTGTCAGTCTTTTTAGGATCCAATAGCTGATCGGTTGGATGGCCTGTGTGGTCAAAATCATTCCCCATCCTCTAGCTATGGGATAAAACACTGCTATGATATGGATATGATAGGACAGTCAGCTATAGGGGTGTGTTCAACAGAAGCATCATTTCAAAACCCATCAGGAAAGTTGTAGCCATGTCAAGAAATGCATGAGGATGAAGATAACATAGATACAGTGCAAGAGCTGCCATCCAAAAATCAAGGAACATGTCATTTCTACCTTTATCTTGTGGCTACATATATGGATAATTTTCTCACTATAGAGCCTCATTCTTTCTCTTACATTACTTTTGTTCTTCAAGACCGTCGGGCTCTCTATGGTAAATATCAATCATGTTTTCAGCAGTGGCCTTTACACTTTGCAATTCTGAGTCTACAGGCAAAAGGTCAAGCTGGGCTTTTCACTGTGCTAACGAGCAGTCAAGAAATCAACTGGTCTCAGAAGCTACTTGATTGGCTTCATTGGAATTTTTGTATCATTTGATTTAACAAAATTATCAATAGCATAGGGTAGGTAGGAGAATGTGAATAAGCTTATCATTCTGAGCATCTCTCTTTCAGTAGTGTTCATTTGATTTGGTTTCAGTTGCAAGATCAAAACAGGTACAGGTTGTAGAATAAGATTTTGGGATCGGCACATTGGATAAAGCACTGGTCTGCATGTTCATAGGTCTGTGGTTCTTGACACCTCCTGAAAGAAGCGGCCATCCCTAGGTGGAGCCACTGTTATAACCCTATAATTCATAGGATCATCTGTTGACTGGAAATTTTTCACTCTGGGTGTATAGGTTGGCAAATAATTTTTCATCTCTACAAATTATTTTCAAGGGAAACAATGCACAAAATGCACTTATCCTAAGTTCTGGAGCAAATATGACTTTGAGCTCACAGAGTAAAGACAACACATAAATTAATGGTGGAGAGGTTGGCGCATAAATCTACAATTGAGATTGAAATCCGGATCCCCCTGACCATTCTACCTTTAATGGTGGGGGGGGTTGGTTCGGAATGGTGATTAAAAAGTGTGCGCAGATCTACAGTCATCATGGAAGCACGCAGATGGAGGGTCTACAGGCGATTTTGGACCCCCTTGACCTTTCTGCCTTTAAAGGTGGGGGGGGGGGTCCGGAATGAAGCATTTTTCTTTGGCGGGCCCTGTCCCAATGTGTCATCCGCCCATTGCACCCGATTCTCCATCACCTTTTATGCATCCATCATCCACTGCTATGCCCTCACCCCCTTGTCCTTTGTCCAGTCAACTACACCCCTTCGCCAATCTTACCCCTCCATGAATAAACATACTTAGGATATAAAACATTAGGTTGATAGTCATGATTAAACCTGTTAATAATAATAAATTAATTATTAATTAATTAACAATTGAGCTAACGTGTTAATAATTAATCAATTGTTAACTAATTAAGTTAGTATTAATAACCAGGTTAGTAATTAGGATTAATTAAATATTAAATAAAAAAAATTAATAAAAAATATATAAAATATATATAAAAAACAAAACATATAAAATAAAACATAATAACACAAAACATATTATAACAAATAATATAATATAAAAATAATAATAATAAAAAACAAAACATAATAAAATAAAAATAAACCAAACAAAACAAATTTAAAAACAAACAAAAAAATAACATATAATAAAAAATAACAAAAAACAAAAAAATCATGCTATCCTAAGTCTACCCCCCACCCAAAACGCAATGCATATTCATACATCAAAGCCCATCCAAAAGTCACGTCAAATAAATCGAACGGCTCTTAAAAATTCTGGACCCCCTCTCACCATCCGGAATTTAACGAGAGGGGGGGTCTGGAATAATGGTTTTTCAATACCAATCCCCCTCCACGTGTCATGACCTTATACCAGCGGACCCCTCCAAAAAAAAAAACCGCTTACCACCTCAAAGGGGGTCCAGAATATCGCTTTCCCGAAATTAAAACCACTTTTCCCATTTTTTCACAATTTTTTTCCTGTTCAACATGTGTTCGTCCGAGGCAGTTTATTTTAAAACAAAAATGAATTTTTAAAAACCAAGAGAGGTTTTTCTCCGTAACGGGATGAAGAACAAAAAAATCTATCATTGTTTTCACAGGTGCCACGAGTAGAGAGAATAGAAGCTGTCTTTTATCCTCTTTTTTCGCATTTTCGGTTTATCTGTTACAGTCCCAATTTTACAGGAGCTGTTACGGCTAGCTGGAGGCGAATTCGGTGAAACCGAAGGATTTTTTGTCCAGAACACGCCCATATACAATAAAATCCTTCATTTTTTTCCCAGGTGTCATCGTTGAAGAGAACGACACATCTATTCGGACCCCTTTTTCGCAGAAAACCGGTCAAATTTTCATGGCGGACAGTTCCAAGATTTGGGGGATCCATGGCTATTTTTGGCCGAGGTGATTAAACCGACTTCTGAAACTTGTTGGGGGATCTCACCTATTTATTTTAGAGGAATTTAATGTAAATGGTTCGACCTGTGAGGTTCTGTGGGCTTGATAGTGGGCTTTTCCATTCCAGAAATCCTTTTCTGTAATCTTTAGATGACTGATCAGTAATAGACATGTTGTTTACAGGATTCCTGTGCGGAGGTGTTGGTGGCATTTTCCTTCTTTGTTAATTTTTTCCTGTTATCATTTTGCTTGTTTTCAATTTCTCATTGTTAGAAGAAAGTAACAGAGAAGAATTTATTAGCAAATACTCTGCATCTGATCTTGTGATAATCTTTATGTTTTCTTCTGAAGCCCAGTGTATGAATTCTTAACTTCTCATTTGCTCGGTTTTTTCTCCACTAGTTCTTCCTCAAATCGACACCATCAAAACTTAATTCGATCCAACACTTCCACTACCTTTCCTTGTGTAAAATATTTCTCTAGATCTGAGGATGAATCACATATTTAAGCGCAAACCCCATTTGACCAATGGCCCTCCTTGTTGTTCCAAAACAACCATTTAAAAATCCCAACCCATGTTTTTCATAACTATCCTAATACCTATTAAAACAAACTTATATCAGACAGAGAGATCTCTCTCTGAGTCTTGGAGGGCTAGATCCAAGACTTGAAGTGGTTTTGATGTTTCCTCTATGACTGCCTCACAGCCTTGGGAAAATTACAGAGTGCTAACACCCTCCATTTAAAGCTAGGTATTACTTTGACAATTCCTTTCCTATTATTACTCGTTTTATTTTATTTGTCTTATCTCTGTTGTAAAAATTATTAATGGTATTTCTTGCAACTTTTTGCAGGGGTTTCGGCCACGTGAAAATCATGGAGATCAAATTTTGTCACCCACTTAAGAGGTATTCGGGTTCCATCTTGCCTCTTCCCAGAAGGGACTAGGTGACTAATGGTAGAAAGATTCAACTAAAGAGTTATCTCTCTGGTAGAGATTTTTTTGTTTTTATGCTAGTTTTTACCTCTATTACTTGCCTTCATGGTCAAATAAGAGGGTCGACTTTAAAATTGTATAATTGGACGAGTGATTAAGTTAGATTTTTACTACGTCCTAACTCAAACATTATTGGAATGGAAAATACAATTTGATTTTCTTGGCATACTAGAATTGTTCTTTGACATTCAGAAATAAATGATATTGTGATTAATATATGATGCTTTCATTCCTGTAGCTTTACTTTCAATATTTATCACTGTGGATCCTAGGAAAAATAAAAGTATTGGAAGTATAAATTCTACTGTTTACTATTGTAACGTTTTAACCTGGACTTGTAATAATTAGACAAACCGTTTGTTTTCATTCCAAGTTGTACTCAAATTTTTATAGAACCAATTTACCTTGCTTCCGAGCATGCGAATGCCTGAAACTATTTGTTTCCCTATCACAGTCGTTGTTGACGGGATCTAAGGATTAGGTATTAAAATAGGTCTGATTCTATCAATGAAAAATAGATTAAGGATATGACTATGTAATTATATCCAGAACGTTTTCTTTATATATATGCAATTATATATATATATATAGCCATTCTTTTTATTGTACATTGGGTTCTATATAATTGTTAGAAAGTTTCATATTAATTACTTAATATATGCGCAGAACTTTATAATTATACAATGTCATTTCTATGCCATCTACTGTATCGATTGTCGAATGGAAAAAGGTTCATATATATTCATAATTGCATTCATATTGTTACATAAATATTTCGTGAATCCCTATCATAGTAGAGTTTTGTCCCGATTTTGGTCTTTTAGTCTATACAGGTTGAAAAAAAAAACTTGAATAATTTATCGACATATGATCTTATGACAGGTAGAAACTTCTAAAATTTGTATTTGTATTTGTTTGATTAATTTATTACTTTATACAAGATAACTATGTTCCTTCCACAACTAATACACAGTGGATTTTTAATGTTATTTTTTATTTACATTCTATTCCTACCACAGATATAATACTCAATCATTTTATCAGTCCATTCGTTATCATAATAGCGATGTTCCTATAACAGATAATATGTTGTGATCCTATAGATATAGTCTTTAGTCAAACAAAATTACTTCAGCACATGTACCCTATAGTAACTTTATAATTCTAGCTAGACACACATGAACAATAGGGAATTCATTTAGAAATATAAGGTATGTAGAATCATTTCAATGGTACAAATAAAAGAAGAGGGAAGTAGAGGAACATATCTAAATAAACACTGGAACAACAAAGGGAACAACCAAGTTCCTCCCAACCTTAGAATAGGGCAACCAAATCACTTGTCATGTTCAACCCCTAGCCTAACCATGAATCCATGAGGGATAACTTGGAACTCCCCTCAAATGATTTACAGTTTTATCAGTCCTCTCCTTACCTCACACTCAACCAGTAGTGTTTGTAACAACAAGATATGGATGTTATTTTCCCTAGTGTACTAGGAAACGTCTTGCCTCCTCAGATATGCCATGTATCCAAAGTCATTTTGGCCTAGGTCTTTTTCCCTCCCTTGGGAATTTTCACAGCTTTCCAAATCCCTGATTTTCAGGGGCTTCCCATGGCCAAATACTTTATTTTCCACTTGTAACAATCAGCCCTAGGTTAGTTCCAACATGTTCCCCACTCATGGAGTCATGGTCAGATAATTTCAACATGGTTGTTCCATTTGTCTTCCAACAATAATTATAAAATATTATGCTTTATACAAGTGTCATAGTCAAGAATATAATTGGTTCAAATAAGGTCTCTACCCAATAGTCATAATCATTAATTACAATTAATGAAATTTGAAATTCAGAATTGCCAAAAATGGCAAAGATTTTCCAATTTCGAATTTACCAAAAATGGAATAATTTTCCTAAGAAATCTCAAACTTAAAAATAAATTATTTTTGGGGATGTCACACTAGCATAGTTCGTATACCTTTTTGAATATTGTACCATAGACCCCTCTGTTGTTGCATACAATAATTCATCTTCCTGTCCAAACTGGTTATTTCTTCCAAGGTAGTAATGTCGAATATACAATGGACATGAAGGCAAGTTAGTATGAAGAAAGACATGTAAAAGAAATAAATAGAATTCTATTTATTTCAATGTAGTAGAAAAGAGAGTATGTTTCACATGAGAATAAGAAGAAAGATATGTAGTATATACATACAGTAAAAAAGGTGAAAAACAATAGAACACGTAAAGAAAATACACATACAATAAATGAAATACTAAACACTGGAATATGAAATAAGAGTACATGTATGCACCTTTGTAACTCCTCATATACAGTCATGCCAAAGAGTCCATCGTCCTCTCTAGCCACTCTGTTTGTTTAAATGTAGAAATGTAGGAAAAAGACAATGGACATGAAGGAAGTTAGTATGCAGGAAGACATGAAATGAAGATAAATTATTATGTAGGAAGGTACACAATATCTACATACAATAAACTAGGTGAACACATATACAGATAATAAATGAAATACAAAACAGTGAAATATGAAATAACAGTACACGCATGTACCTTTGTATCTCCTCTTCCACTGTTGTAGTCAAGACTCCATCATTTTCTCCAGGTATTCTATTTGTTTGAATGTGGGAAGGCACAAAATACAATGAACATGAATGGAAGCTAGTATGCACCGAAGAACAAGTAATATGTATATACAATAAATGAGAATCAACGAAAATAATAAGAGATAGTCAGAAACATGAACCTTTGCTTTTCTCCATCCATGGTTGTAAACATATAAAGTTTTTCCCTCCCCAAAATATATCACAAGCCACAAAATATTAAGAAATTGCATGGCCATAGCTAAATGATTTTGTTTTTTTGTGTCAAAGTATCCAAATATGATTCCAGACATGAAAATATAATTTTGCAGTATATTTGGTGTACATGTCATATCTCAAGTACAAGACAAATTGTATCGTGGTCACACCAGTATGTATAGAGGATAAAGAAAATGTATTGTGATATGGGCACATTCCACCATATATGGATAATAAGTGTGGTTTGCACATGTTTTATTTTAACAAAAAAAACAACGGATATTTCAATTGCACATGTAGTCATCCAATTATTTCGTATGCCACTATTTTCTATCATGTCAACAATGAATTATCAACAAAATTTTACAGTAGAAGAGGCGTGCATGGAACAAGCGCCAGATCTTGACTTTGCTAGACATGACAAATAACACAACTGCAGATCCACTCGTGGGTGCAGGCTTTGAACATCACAAAGTGCCCCTATAAAAGAAAACATCTCCAATAGTCGGTGCAGGACCCCAACCCTACAAATCCGAAGCAAACAAAAGAAAACAACAAGCACCAAACCAATGAGAAAGAACAAACATGCCTAACTGCAGCGCCAGGGCCCCAAACTCGTAAACTTGAGCCAAACAACAACCAACAACTGATGAATGAGTAAACCAACAAACAGGAAACAACCATTGAACCAGAAAAAAACATATTTATCTCCAAAAATTACCAAACTATAGCCGAATCACAGAAGGAACCAAAAACATATGGCGAGCATGCAAGTAGAAATAAACAAACATTCTTACTTGAAAAATGAAAACACTGAACAACAAAGAAAGAATAGAAAATGAAATTATGGCATGGAAACTTACTTTGAAAAGATGAATGGAAGAAGCGAAGGTCGAATTATGAACCAAACAACAACAAGAAACAACCGATGAACCAACGAAGAAGATCACCCACATAACCAGTAAAAAATCTATGTAACTTCAACAATGATGAAATTTCATTCCAAGCCTAGAAGAAGTATGAAACATACAATGCCTATTCAACTAGTGGTGGACAAAAATATTGTCCAAATTCACTGCAACATTGTATGGAAAATTTTTAGGAAAAATGTACTTCGAGAAGCCTATTTATGTAAACATTTAAGGTTGTCAAGTTGTCTAAGCATCTTGCGGTATGCAAACATTTAAGATGTCAGGCATGTTTTAGGAGCTTGCACCATGTAAATATTTAATCTGTCAGGCCTATTCAAGCACCTCCAAAAAAGTTTCAATGATCTAAACATTCGGTATGGAAACATTTCAATACAAATACAAAGGAATAATAATAATAATAAGAGGGTCCATGCTAAGAAATTTCAGTTTTTAAACATTTTAGTAAAAATGTAATAAAAAATTAAAAGGAGCGTCTAAGATCAAAACTTTGGATATCTACACATTTACAACATTGGGAACAATGAAGCTAACAATAAGACCTTGAATATATTCTCCAATGAAACGATGACATATAAGATTTTATATATATATATAAAATAATTTTTTTACTTCTATAGTACAAACAATACAGATGATGCAAAAAATTATAGTCAATGGATAGATTAATATGAAGTCAACGAATTATCGATCGCTATAGGCCCTATGCGGCTTCGACAGGGACTAATAGGGGAAATCGATGATAAATGCATGTAATATACATGATAGAAAAAAATATTGTAAGGTACAACATGATAGATAAAGTGTGTAGGTACAAAATCATATGTCTTTATATATGAGGAAAAGTAAGTAAGGTGGTTATGAGTGGATTGAGGGAAATATGGAAATAAGGGTTTTATGAGGATAACTATAATGAGTATACAAAAATCATGTTGATTAGTGGAAATGATGCAATGGAATTTAATGGGTGTTATCAAAGTAAGTATTCATACAAGTGTGTAAGAGTATTGAGGTGAGTGTTTATACATGTCAAAGTATTGAGGTGCTAACATGTATATGTAATTAATATATAGAATATAAAACATAAATGAAAATGATACATAGAAATATATAAGTAATAAATATAAAATATAGTAATAATTAATAGATTGTAGTCTATAAAATAGAAATAGCAATAAAATTATGATGAATGAAATGTGAAAAGTAGTATTAGAGAGTGATAGATGGTTTAAGTGGAAAGAGAGGATTAATGATAATAGTAAGTAAGAAGTTAGTGAGGGAAGAATGGTACATACAATGTCTATGAAGAAAATACACACACACATCAAAATAGAAGAGGTCTCATTCATGTCTCTTAGGCCCAATAGAAATTATTCAAGGCCTTAGACCCTTGATTTCATCCCTAAACCAATGTTTAGGCCTCAAGATATGTCCATGGTGGGAAATTCCTCCTAATGATAATATTGTTTTTAGTTATATTCCAAAGGTTATGTACGTAGGTTATTTTTTTTTTACTAAGATCCCTTTCATGTCCATTGACCTCTAGAATCATCATCTAGCACCCAAGGACATTGATTCAACCCTTCGATATTATGAAGTCCTTAATAACTATTAGTGGTTTGCAATATCTTCTACTAGCGTTCATCTATTTTCAATTGGAAGACAAATATCATCTACAATGGTCATTTGTGGTGGTTTAAGGCCTTATTCATGGGTGTTGAAACCTTGAAGCCTCATTCAATGCCTAAGATCCTTGATTTCATACTCTAATAATTGTCATGGCCTTGATATGTGTTTGTGTTGAGTTATACCTCCTAATGACATTTATCCTCCCAATGGCATGTGAAATATCCCCTACAAAGGTCATGTCTTGTAATTTGAGCATTGATCGAAGTCCCTCGAGTCTAATGACGATCTTTTAGTCCCTTGGGTTCTTAATTTCATCCGTGAAAAAATGTCAAGGTCCAAAAATTGGTTTATGGTGGGAGATTTCTATCTCACTTATCTCACTAGAATGGATATATAAAATAGGTGATGAACCTAGGGTCATGTGATGATGTTCAAGGATTCATCAATGGTATTTTATCCCAATGAGAATTATTTAGGTTCTTAGGCCCATGATTTCACCCCTTCCCCACTAATTTCAAGGTTGCATGACCTCTTTGTGGTGGGAAATCCCTCCCAACAATGCTCACATTCCTAGTCTGAGTCCAAATATTTACATAGGTTACATGTGATGTTTTCAAGCCTCTTCCTGAAAATACCCTCTACAAATTTCATTTCTAGTGGTTTAATGGCCGAGTCATGGTTCTAAAATTTGAGAAACATCATTTTAGTACTATGTAAATAATTTTCATTCCTTATCCATTGTCAAGGAAAAAATATTATTCCATGGTTCATAATACCTCCTACCAACAATAATATTAATAGTGGATACCCCCTAAACCATACCATGGACTTGATACCTATCCTTGATGTGAAATACCTATTTCTAAAGCTCATTTCAATTTGAGGGGAGGAAAAACATCCCCTATAGTGGTCAAGTGTAATAGTATGATGCTTCATTCATGAAAGCTTAGTCTATGAAGCCTCGTTCAAGGCCTAATACCCTTCATTTTATTCCCTGACAATTTCCATGACAATTATTCATGTATATGTTGCACAATACCTCCTAATGAAACTCATGATTTTAGTGAGAGGCCAAATATCCCCTACAAAGACAATATGTGGTAATTCCATGCTTCATCTATGGCCCTTGAACCTAGAAAGCATTAATTATTCATTTAATACCTTGGCTTTACCCATCAATCAATATCATAGACCTCATACATGTTTGTGGCATAGAATAACTCTTGACATTGCTCATACTCCCGTGAAAATATGAAATGTCTCCTACATAGGTTATGAGTGGTTGTTAGATTCCTCATTCATGTTCATCGAGCATTAGAGGATATATTTACATCATAATTCATTTTTTTAAACCCTTAACTATTGTGAAGGACGTGACCCTGATCCATGCTAAATAGTACCTCTTGTCCACACTCATATCCTTATTCAAAGTACATAATATCATGTTTTAGGGTGCTACCAATCATTAGTGCCCAAACAATGTTGTACATTTTGTATTCCAACCATAAAGGGCCTAATAACTAATTCTAAGTTATGATTGTTGTATCCACCTAGTGCATGACCCCTTTTTAAACAATGCATCAAATAACTCATGCCTGTTTCGGAGTGCTACCCATCATGCATGGCCTATCAATTTTGTACATTCTATATGCCAACTAAAAAGGCTATAAGCACTCATCTTAATTTACAGTTGTTGTATCCACTCAGTACAATACCCCTTTTAAAATAATACATCATAGAACTCATACTATTTTTGGTGTGCTAAGCCTTATTAATGGACACAAAATGATGTATGCTTTTTATGCCAAATGCAAAGGGCCTATGAACCGATCTTAAGTTATGATTGGTTTAGCCAGGCAATGTAGGACACATTTTAAAATAATACATTGTATAAATCATGATTATTTTGGGGTGATATGCCTCATTAGTGTCCAAATAGTAATGTATGTTCTATATTCCAACTACAAAGGGCATAAGAACTCATGTTAGTTTATGAATTCTCTAGCCACCCAATGTGCATCTCTTTTAAATAATACATTGTATAACTCACACCCATTTCATTGTGCTACCCCTCATCAGTGGCCAGCTATTGTTGTACGTATTTTTTCCAACTACAAAGTGCCTACGAAATCACTTTCAATTACAACTGTTATAGCCACTTAGTGAAGAACCACTTTTTAAATAATACATTGTAGAACTCATGCCTATTTTTGGGAACTACCCCTCATAAGTGGCCAGAATGTTCCATATGTTCTATATGCTAATTGAAAATGGGCCTAAGAACTCATCTTAAGTTATTATTGTTTAAGCCACCTGGTGTAGGATCCATATAGAACATACAACAATGTCTGGCTACTAACGTTCTGTATTTCCCCGAAATAGGAGTGATTTGTACGATGTATTATTTAGAAAAGGGACTAATAAATCATCTTAGCTTATTCCTGCCATATCACCCAGCGAAAGACCTATTTTTAAATAATACAATACATAAATCATTTCTATTTCGGGGTGCTACCCCTCGATAGTGGCCAAAAAGTGTTCTACATTCTATATGCCAACTAAAAAGGGCCTAAGAGATCAAATTAATTTATGGCTATTGTAACCTCCCAATGCAGGACCCCATTTTAAATAATACGTCATAGAACTCAATCTTCTTTTGGGTTGCTACCCCTCATTATTGGCCATACAATGTTGTACGTTTTGCATTCCAACTCCAAAGTGCCTAAGAACTCAACTTAAGTTACAAATGTTGTAGCCACCTAGTGTAGGACTTGTAACATCCTCATCGTTACGACTACCTGTGACACAACACGAAGAAAAAATAAATCCAGGAAGAAAACAAGGACCATAGTTGAACAACGCAAGAAAATTTCAACATGCTAGGAGATCGCATTGACTTTCAACTCATGAAGACTAACCCAAGCACCTAAACGCCATGTCAAATATATGCAAGGGAAGATGAATACTAGCATTCATAAAAGACATTACAAATATTTATTACCCAACTGTTAGCTCAAGGTCACTATTTTTTATTACAATATGTGATAAGTACTTTCCTAAGGAAGAATTCACTAACTTTAAACTAGTACTAGTATGAACCATGTCTTTTAAATAATAAGCACAAGTCTTATTAAAATGAAACCAAATAATGTTGTGCCCTAAACAAAATGATTCACTATCTAGGGAATCTAATGGGTCCTTTGACTAAACCCCAAAAATCAATCACTACTTATACCATCGTGTCTATAATATAATGTGATAAATCCTCCATCTATCGCTATCCTTTAAACTAAACCAATGTAATAATTTTCTACTTAACCGGAACAAACATAATGATTTGTTGTCATCATATAATGTTGTCGTGTACATATACAATCATTGTCATCATACATCATGGTCTATGATTTGTTTATAACATTTACTGACAATAAACAACTAACTGGCTTTATATATATATAGCGTTGTCTATTATATGAAGGTAATGTCGGGTGAAGCCAAATGATGGTAAACAATCTGTATCACTTGATATGAATTGGTAATTAGCTGTGTATATCGCTAAAGAGAAGGGCTATAGGAATTGGCTGGGGAAGGACTCTACACCACAAATCACATAGCAGTGGTGAAGAGAGATGATCAGAAAATCGAGAGTAAGAAATGGGTGGTTATGCTGTTAATTTCATGAGCAGGATGTGGGCATTCTATGCCATTAAATTCATGTGCCAAAGTGAGAGATTTTCTCCATCAGTACATAATAAAGCACATCCATAGAATTACAACTAAAATCGGGGTCCATAAGGTTCAATTCGAATTCAGTATTACCATGAATTCGTGGTCAATAATCTTTAAATTTCCTGGGGTTAACATCACCGTTATTTTTTTATGTTTTTTTAAATAAGAAACATAATCGAACGTTGGATACAATATATATATATATATATATATATATATATAATCAATGCTACCAGTCAACAAAGTATAGACAACCTTACCATACATTTCCCGCCCAATATCTATAGAGATCTAAACATTAAATGCTATCAAATAAATCTATGAATTTTCGCAGACACCCAATATATATAAATCTGAGTGGGCCTAATGGTTAAGAACATGTGTTTCCTTCTAAGAGGTTACAAGTTCAAATATAGAGGGGGGTAAGGTATGTATACCTCTGTAGACTTTACCAATAAAATTGCTGGGCGAAGGAGGTCTCATAGACCAATTTGGTGTCTCGCTTGGCCGTGACCTTAAAATTATATTATTACTTTTATTATTATTATACAAATAATACAATGATTTAAATTGGTGGTCTAAAAACAATGTAAAGGCTATCAATCCAATGACAACACAATCTCAATTCATCTTCAAATATTAATGAGCAGAGGTAAAAAGACAGAGAACATTGATGCTAGAAGGAAAATAAAGAAGTTGTCGGCATTGGGGTTCATCAACGAAGACAGAGCTATCTCGTGAGGGAGTAAGGAAGACACAGGGCATTAACTTCACCCTTAAATCTGACTGTAATCTGCTGGAAAATCGCCTTCCAAACATAAAGAAAAACACAGAGCAGGATGAACAAAAACAACACATTCAAAAAAAAAATAAACACAGGGCACTAAGGTATCATTAAATTTCTATTTATTTAAACTCCTGGGCCTTTGAAAGAGATCCTTTTCCAGAACCAATTCTATTTATTTAAACTTTTGGGCCTCTGGTAGAGATCCTTTTCCAAAACCATTGGTTGTTGTGTACCCGCAATCAAGGACACTTCTTTGACGTTGACAAAATATACCTGTATAAGATATCATCGTGGATTTGTTCTTCATTATTACAAACACAGAGTATAAAGAACCCATAATCGGTACTAAATCTTGGAGTCCTTGTTATTTAACACAATGAATTATAGAATTAATAAGGACAATCGAAAGCACTATCAAATTTGGCATTGAAGGCCATATTTAAATGCATGAAGACACTCTGAACTCATGATCAAATTATGATCTATCTACTCCAGATCATCATGAGGTTAAAGTGTGCTTTTTTTTTTAAAGCATGGCCTAGAAACTGAACTTTACCATGAACAATGAATCAACAGAAAAGGAAACGCCCTTGTATACATCTTTTCAACAATGTAAAAAACAAAATGAATAAGCTAAAATCAAAATAGGCCTACTTTTGAGAATACTCCAACAAAATCTCCTGGATAGGGGAAATTTTATTAAGACAGCAAAAATATTTGGTAATGGTCTCGCTAACAATATAAAAAAAAAATTGCAAAGAAGGAATACAAATGTTGTCCAGTGTGGCCCAGGGCAGAGTGAAAATCGTCTTCGAAGTAATAAAAACAGAGGGGAAGGTTGAAACCATGTCTAAGAAAAAACATAGTGTCAACTCCCAATCAAGGGTGACCATCACAGACTGAAGAATGCCCAGTATAGGAAGCACACAAAAAACATGTAGGCAGATCCAAATCAAATGTTGTCGTTCAAGTGGAAATAAAATAAAATAAAACGCAGTCCCAAACTTATACGAACATTGTCATTAAAATCAACGAGAAGGCACTGTGACCATCAATCAACCAAGGACGAACAATAGAGGTGGACAACCGACAGGATCATCCTTCGCTCATCACCCATGCACAAAAAAACAGGGCATTTAGATGGGTAAAATCATGAAGCTGGGTAACACTTTTGCTTGTTTTATGACAAAAAAAACTGTATTTTCACAAGTTCTTCAACTTTTGGCATACAAAAGTATTTTTTTTATTTAGAATTTCACTTTACAGTAAAAAAAAAACTTGTAAA
>ML785035.1:160692-193275 GCA_009831015.1 Picea engelmannii | reverse complement strand
TCAAGGTAGTAAAAACATCCTGTCATATAACTCAATGCATCAAAATGAAAGAAGAGGTTTTATCATCATATAAATCCAGATCACTTGCGAGCAAGTGTCCTCAAAGAATAAGTTTGGTATGTGCGCCAGGGCGGGATGTTACACTTTCACTATCAACATAAGCTCATTTAATATATGACATGGTTTATAGGACACAATATTTTGATTTACATCTTCAATGGGAGGCATCAAATCAATTTGGTAGCTTTATATTTTTGTATAACCCAAAAAATTTCGCCATGATCAACTTCAACTCATTGTCAAGTTGCTGGAGATTTATACACATAAATAGCTGTAGTTTTCAAGATCTAGTCAAAGACCCCAAATAACATATATTGATTTTCAACACCGTTTGGAGCCCTCAAGAGGGATCCAACCTTTAGGTGGCTCCCTACATGTTCTATTTCCACATCCTTGTGAGAATCCTTTTGTTACATATCATTCGCTCAATAGGTTTCATTCGTACCTCATATATGGTCAAATGAAAGAATACGTCATTCTCCAAATGTACTTAAATCTAAAGACTCTTGCTCAATCCCATATTATACTTTTCTTTGACATTTAAAAACCATGGTAATTCCTTTCTCATATTTAAATAAATTAAATGCATGTGTATCATCTCACTCTTGTTTTTTCTTGTAGGTTCCCTCCACTTTCTACGAGGTGATCCACCCTCTCTCACACTCACACATTATATTCTATACTAAAACATTTAGGTGATAAACACATGATGCATTTCAAATATAAAATATTCTCCTAACCTTAAACATAAGTGATCAACTATTATCACCCAAATTATGATTACATGTGTTATATAAGTGGTCATACTGAAAAAATCACAAATTCATGTATAACTCACATAATGTTGACCAACATATTCTTTCATCGATATTTTCACACCGCTAAGTAAATTGAAACTTCAATTTACCATTTCAAGTGTTCTGCACATATTTCCCATTATTATAACTAATCATAATATTAACTCTTCAATAGTTATGTGACCCCTATAAATTAGAAAAATCAACTACTCCACATCATATAAATAAAAAAGGACCTATTGGTATGCATAATAGATATGTACATGCCAAGTTTAACCTCGCATATATTGAATACTCAATCCTTTGGCCTTCCTCAAGTTCCCATCATGCACATGGGATACCATAGTTGAATGAGGAACATTTACATGGGAGGTTGGTTCAAGATGTGGTTCTATTTCATCGTATAAAAGGTATACATTGGGATGCATTATGAAGAATGAATTCAAATCATGAAGATTATGTTGAAGAAATAAGACTAAAGAGTTAGGAATATGTCGTCCCTACTCATCTTTTTCTAGTTTATTAGTTTATTTATCTTGTTGTTGTTTGTTTTCCCTCTAGAGTGACCATCCACAATGAGACATGTTACCCACATAAATTGAATATTGAAACTGAGCATACAATATGGTCAAAGTACCCTACCACATAGAGTTTTCACTACATTATTTATTTCCTCCTTAAGTTATACACTACATTATTTATTTTCCTCCCATTACAGTAAAATCAAGCATATTTGCCTAAAATATCTTATTTGAAATTTTTTAACCATTAAATTCATAAATGGATGCTTTCATTACTTCCATATAGGCTTACTAGTTGAAGAAATCATTTGTATGTTTGTTCCCTTTCATCCATTGGTTTGGTCTTAGCTTTACTCCTAGTTAAGAGTGTGTTCTAGTACACCACTACGCGAAAACCCCCACATTGTTCCCCTTAATGACAACTTCCCAAAATTATAGAATATTTAAGAACTTCATTTGTAACATCCCCATCTATTAATCCCACCGAGAAGATGGGAAACTATGACCATGGGATTCCAAATTCCAATTGACAAAGGCTAAATATCCATAATAACAAATAATTAAGCCTCCCAAGAAGGGATATAATTATTGTAATGTGTCTGGAGGTGTGAAGTATTAAAATATAGTTAAAATGAAAAACATAATCATATAAAAATGCATAATACAATGATTTTCATAACATAAAGTTATCATGTTCATAAACAATGATAAGACCCTTATATTTTAACTAAGGAATGTTTGAGAAACTTACTATGTAACAATGGTTTTCGACCCAATGTATCTTCTACAAATACAACTAAAAAGATAGGCTATAAAGCCATCAAGGTGAAGAAAATAGATACAAGATATCCTTCTCTCAACTCAACCCATTTACTGCCATTCTTAATCAATTTGCTCACCGAAGATAATTACAAGCACTTCATCTAGTCATAAACAACCCAACAAATCTCGTCCACTTCCCCCACACATCACAAGGAAGGCTGAAATTTTCTTTACTTAGCACTCCATCAAAGTACCCTTTCCTTATAGGGCTCTTCTGTGTGTCCTAAAAGACCTCAATGTACCATATTATTTTCCATAATTTTTTTGCCAATTTGTTTTTTGTAGATTAAAAAGTAAAAGAAAATAAAATGTACAATTGGTAAAGGTTTACTAACTTATCGAACTTGTATTCTCACATACAACAATTAGTGTTTCTTCTAGCATTTTAGTTTTTC
This sequence comes from Picea engelmannii, assembly GCA_009831015.1. Lineage (NCBI taxonomy): Eukaryota > Viridiplantae > Streptophyta > Pinopsida > Pinales > Pinaceae > Picea > Picea engelmannii. The sequence goes on along the minus strand of ML785035.1, from coordinate 190,680 downwards.
TTTTACTAGTGCTAGTTACATTTAATTTCTACATTTCTCATGGATATCCCAAGAAAGTAGCATTAATAACATGAAAATCATGAAACTAACCTTGTGGGGGAGTGTTGGAATGAATTCCATAGTCATTGGACGTAAAGGATTGGTGAAAATATGGTTTAAATTACTCCCCACTTTAGAAAAGTAGGACTCTTACAATTCCCATAAGGAATGTAATCAACCCCGTGTTTCCGTAACTGCATTAGAGAAAATTTCCACCAACCTCTCATATCCATTAAATTATTGATTTTAATAATTCAAATAATGTGATGGCTTAATTTAAGTCATAGGGTGAAAAAGAGTTCATTTATAAGGATGACACTTCACAAATAGAGGATTTAATTTCTCATAATCCCGCTTCCTCTCCCCTTCTAGTGGGTACATAATCCCTATTATGATGTACATAATCATCTTGGAAAATTATATTATATTTCAAAATTAATAATTTCATATATTGACTACATCACAAAAATTCTAACATATGGTTCATATATGTATATTTAGATCATACACTCCTAACCGTTCAGTAGTTGGGCCCTAGCCTTGAGATCTGCACTAGGAATCCATACTATCATATTTACAACATATAAATAATTTTTAGTTAATACATTCCAAGTGTAACAATTGGGATATTACATCGTACATAAAACATTTAGCAACTTTTTTATCTGTATGGAAATAGAAAAATTCAAGGGAGCACTTTTGAATGAGCTACATTGGTAAATCAATGTGTTTGATATGTTCATGTTGAACTATCTCCTTGGTGATTCAAATGGAACTTTCATTATTGCACCAAAGAGTTTCTATTTTTGATATATAAACTAATATGGATATTCCATTGGAACAATTTGTCATTACAGATCTTGTAATATTTTGAAATATTTTATTATTCAATTTATTTCCTTAGATATTATATTTACTATTACAAACTTACTTCTCCAATTTATGAAATAATTGAAATTCAAAATGAAAGAACTCAAAAAATGTACATACAAACCAAAAAAATCAACACAATATGTTAACTGGGAAACTAGATATGGGAGAAAACCTAGGTAGAAGGTGAGGCCAATGTTCTGCTATGTTTTCTTTAGTTTATGACATGCAAGTACATAGAAAGGAAAACTCACTATTTCCATGTCTTTTCAATTGTTCCATGAATGGATGCTACCAGATATTATACCCCATCTATTTCCCTCCAATATCCCACTACTATATGCTCTCTTATACTATAGAACAAACATAATGATAAATGAATGGAACCCATTCATGGATGATTTTAAGGATGAAAATTTATTTTAAAATGTAGAAATCTTGGCGAATATTACTAATCCTTTATATGTCAACTATAAATGTTTGGCGATATTTTTTTAAAATATTCAAATTTCAAAGTATTTTATATAGTTTTTATAAAATTTTGGCTATTTTTAAGGTAAAATAATTTTATCCTATAGCATTTGGGCGAATCATTTTTAAAATAGAGAATCTCGTTGTTTGAAAAACCATGGAAAATTATCCCATGAGAGAAATTTATCCCCTAAAATCATCCTTTCCATTCTCTTCCTAGTGGCTTGGTATTTATCATAGCTTGATAATTGTCTAGGATTAGAGTTAAGATTTTGTCATGCATATACCCATCAATTAATGCCAATATTTTGGAGCCTATACAATCTTCCTTAAATTCCAAACAATATTCTCCCTACATGTGTTAGTAATGGAGGATGATGTGGAATCCACTTGGTACCATGGTAGTCAACAAGGTAGATCAACTTGTGGGAGGAATACCTTCCATATACAAACTTTGATTGAGTTGATTTTCAAGCTCTTGGAAGGATTTCAGTGTGTATAATAATTTTAATGTAATAGAATCTATGCTCATAAATTTTTAATCTAAAAAGGTTCCTCAAACTGGTTTGGTAAGGTTCTAGACCCTAAATTACCAAACTCAGACTTGATGCTAAAATTGGCCATGCAAGCCAATTCCTCCAATTTTTTCACCAAAAAGTACTAAGATAGATGAAAAATTATATAATGACCAATTATATATCATTATTTCTACTTGGATCCAAAATATAAGAGGATTTATCTACGCCAAACTTCTTTATATGCACAAATCACAACTTAATACTCTTATTTTGTTAAAGAAATAAAAAAGAGAAATTTATTTGTTTCAATACTAAATAATATGTTTAGAAACCATGTTTAAAATATAACTTATAGTATAATTCCAATCATCAATATCAATGGCCCATTCAAACTCATTAAGACCCATAAACATAGGTAGTCTCCTTGAATTGTATTCCACACCAAACTTAGTTGTGCCTAAAATACACTAACATATATTTTTTCTCCATTCCAATGGTTTTCATAGAATTATTAGATATAATACATGCATGGGAGTAACAACAAGGGATAGGTTGGAGTGAGTATTATTTAATTACAAAAAAATCCAACTGTATATCAATACAAAGTGGATGGTGGTAGAATTTTTTAATCTAAACAAGACGTGAGACGTCACTATTTTACAATTGTTCATGTGAAAGTGGAAAACAATTTCACATGAATACTTATGTTTTCGAAGAGAAATGACTTCTCAAGTTTGAAAAGCATTCGTGCTAGGAAGATAGTGCAAGTGGTATATGTCCATCAAGTCAAATTTCCTATTTCCTATTGAGGGTAATATTCACATGTCTTATAAGTTTGGTATTGCTATAAAATTATAAGATAAATTACAAGTATGATAAGATGTCCACTTTCTTAATTGGGTTAGATATTAGAGTTAGAGAAGCAATGATGAAATCTAGAGTCGATAAAGAATTGATCTAGTTTTCTATGCCAAATCTAAGAAATTTTGTTGAGGCTATAAAGAGATTTATTGAGGTAGTAAACAAAACTAGAATCACTCTAAATAAATTCAAAACTTTATTCCATATAAATTTATTGTTCCAAATCCCTATGGAGCAAGAAATATTTAACATCCACTTAGTTGACTTTGCATTTATATGAGGATGTAAGGGAAAATATGTGGAGGATAGAATTCGTTTTTGTAATGGAGGAAAGGTTTTTATCCTTGTCAATGACGTCCCCCTATGAAAATATTTCGGCAATTAAATGGGAGTTATGTCTATCAACATTACCATATGAAACATTCTTATTCATGTAAATCCATTTCCATCTGAGGAATTTTTTTCCATTTGGAAGATGGACTAAATGCTAAGTATTGTTCATGATAATTAAGCATAAAATTACTTCATTCATGGTGGCATCTCATTCTAGAAGTAAAATAACTTATTTAAACATTTTTTAATAAGGTGACTTTAGAATTGGGGACAAAAGAGAAGATCATCACTAAAACTACAAACATGTTTAGTGCTAATTAAAAGGGTGACTAGCTAGATCATTGTATATTTCCATATTGTGCAAACTCATCGAGGAAACTATGTATTTAGTGCAAGTTCAAGTTGAATAGAATCATATATAGGGTGATGTTGAGTAGGTGTAAAACTATTTTCATCCTTACTATAATTATTTAAATAAAAAAAATGATCCAAAATAGAACCAAAAGTAATAGAAGAATAGAACCAAAAGTAATAGAAGAAGAAGAAATTGAGGAATAATAAGAACACAAAATTGAATGTAGAGAGAGTAAAGGAGAGGGAAAATGCACCAAAAATGGATCACATATTTAACATGACATAGATGTCGAATTAGGCATGTAAGAAAATAGTTGAATTAAGCATGTAGGAGAAATACCTTCATCTATACAAACATTTTTTGTAAGTATGGATTACGTTGTATTTAGAACAAAAAGTAGATACCATTTTACATGCTTTAAATAATGAATACATATTCAGTTCTCAATCTTATTTTATAAGGATTTCATTTTCTCATTAGGAATATGTGTCCGTGATTAGCTACTAAACAAAAAAAAGTGGATTACATATGGTTTTGTGTTCCTCGACGATTCTTTGAGTGTTATATTTGTTAAGGCCTTAGTGCAAGTGTAATTATATATGTGATAAGCATAGTTAATCACTTCTACCCAACAACAATGAATGAGTTTTGTATATTGGAGAATCAATTAGCCATTTATTTTAAGCTTCAATTCCTTCTATTGTCAACATTATGTTGTTTATTTCCTAAAAAAAACAAACTTGTGTGATGAAGTGTTAAACTTATTGTTAACATATTTACCACCATTCTCTATTCATGAAACTTTTGAATTTCATGTCTAGATTATTTTTGTACAAGGCCCTTAATGGTCACAATCATGTCAAGAATGTTTCTCTTATTTTTGTAGATGTAAGCCCAAGTGAATATGGGGAAGTTATTAATAAATTTTAAGAAATAATTAAATCATTAATAAAGGTTAATAAATACTTAAATACAAACAACGTAGTTCGAGGAAGTGTACAACAAAAATTTCTATGAACACAAAAATTCATATGAACGCATTGTCACAGAGACAAGGTGTGATAAAAAGCACATTTGTCAAAAATATATGTATGGTCCTTTTATATAACATAAACTGGAAAAAAAACACCTACAAGAAATCAAAGGAAAACTAGTGAGCATATTATGGCTACATAGTTCTTGCAATCAACAACAATTTAGGTATACAAATCACTCAAGTCAAATTATTATCAATTAATCACTATGAGAAATAATAATTAAGGGAAAATAATATGATTGAAACTTGTCAAATTTCTACAACTTGGTAATATCGTCATTTGTTTCTAATGATACTATATATTAAGTATCCTATCCTCCTCATTACGACTTTGTGAGGTTGAAATTCTATGGTTTTCCCTTCACTAGAATAAGTTATTTCAGATAAGAAGGTTGAATGGGAGTTTAGGACAATAAAGTACATTATTAAGTTACCAACAACTAGATGAATTATTTCTTGATAGTACAACTAGAGATCTATCGTCAATAGTAAAACTTTACGTGGTTTTGAAAATATATAGAGAAACAAAAATGGCTTGATTGTTATCCATATGATAAGTATATCTTGAATAAAAAGTCAACACATTTAGAGAACTTTAATTTGATGCATTGAAGGGAAAACAAAAAGAAGAAACATTTTTTTATCTTGAGAGAGGAGAAGAAGTGTTATCCAACTAATGGTTTCCCTTTATGGATGCTTCAAGGGATTACATGTTTTTGGAACAAAGAGACTTATGATGACCATGTTTCCGACAAAAGTACATTTTATTTTATACTTATATCTCATAATGCAAATTTCTATGATCAAATATTTTAGTATGTTTAGTCATTTGAATAAAAAATTAGATCAAATAATATGGATTATTTTTTTAATTTTTTTGAATAAAAAAGCAGATCCTATTATATTAATATTTCAAAGTAACACCATGACATTGAGATGTGAGCTATCTTTCTTGTGAAGGAAACTAAGACAGCTGGCCAGTCCAAACTAGCATGCAAACTCAAAATATTGTTCTGCCACCCTACCCAAAGGAATCCAAGGTGCATGGTCAGTTTCAAAATTAGTCTAATCATGCCTAGGCTAACACTACCATTGCTATGAGCTAAAAGATCTACAGTTTTGATAAACATAAAAAAAAAAGAGTTTTGAGTCGTGGTTGAACAGGAGAACCTATTAACCGGTGTCCTCGTGGTCATCCTTCTCCTTGCCATGTCTAATTGGAATGGCATAAGTCTAGGTGGAGGTGGGGCACTGTCACCTTGGGGTGGCGCTGGAGTAGCTGGCGTACAATATGTCTAGGCATTTATTTATGCAGATGACTCTAAAGATTTGGTTGTCCACCATGCTGCGGACCTCGAAAATCAGATTCAGGTTCTCTAGGTGAAGAAGTGGTGGGTGGGGTTGCGAATTTTGCTCGTCGCCCTCCTCCTGGTGTGATTTCTGCTCTCATTATAGCCTCAATTCATCAAGAGCCTTGCATGTGTTCTCCTCATTTTCTTCTGGAAGCTCTTCCTCGACCAGACAAGTGGCGAATTCCTCAACTAGAGTGTCACTGGGACCGTGTACTGCTCGTGGGTTGGGAGGCAGTGCGTCTGCTCCAAAACAAGTAGGGGGGTTCCAGTTGTCCAGGACCATGAACATGAGACTTTCATAAAAAATTTGGGAGAGTTCCTCCAAAGGAATCTCCTCAAAATACGTTCTGGGGGTGATTCTATTCCTTTGGACTCCCTGTGTCTCTTTCGCTTGGCTAAAACCAGAGCTCGCTCAAACTTCTTATGCCTCTTCCATCGTGAGTCGGTCGCGTACCACTATGCACCTCTGTGAGGCCTTTCCCTTGCTTGTGGCATGTTCAGAACTAGAATGAGAGTCGGAATGCCCCCTGCGCTATTGTTCTCGCTCAGCTCTGTAACCTGCCAATACATCCCAAAGCCACCAAGAATGCTGATAAGGGAGAAAATGGTTGCTATAGCCGTTAAGGTTGCAGTTTTAATGCTTTGGCTAGCCAGTCTCCTCGCTCGAGTGAGAGGCCTCATCAAATGGTGGAGGCCGATTGAGTGGATGCCCCTCTTAAATATCTGGGATATAAGGGTGGATGGCCACCATTAATGGCCCCTCCTGGCGCTGCTCCACGTACCCACCCTGCTTCGCGTGGCACCCCATCCAAGGGTTGGAGATCCTTGGTGACGAGAGTTTGACACTGCTCTGATATGTCTGAAGCTTCAGAGCTGCGTGCTTCCTAGTATATCTGTTCGAGTTCCCTAGAAACTCCTTCATTTTCCATGTAGTTAGCCACTCTGTTTTCCCCTCTCTTTACATGAGAATGTGTTATGCCAAGGTTGACCCTAAGGAGGCTTTTGAAGTCCTCGAGCATCCCAGAGAGTCGCCAGTTGGGAGAGATTTTTTGTGGGTTTTCCTTGTGGAGGATTTTAGTGATCAACTGGATGACGATTTGTGAGTCCCCCTCCAAGATGACCCGACGATTGTGTAGGGATACTGTGATTCGAAGACCTTGTAGTAGGCTGATTAGATCCGCTGCATTATTTGTAGTCTCCCCAAGATACCCCGCTATTAGGATTAGGATTTCCCCTTTGGAGTTCCTGATTATAGCTCCATAGTCGGCTGGTCCTGGGTTTCCTTTTGAAGCTCCGTCAAAGTTCATCTTTATGAATCTTATTGGAGGAGGGGTCCAGGTGGTTGGACTGATGTTTTGGCTCTTAGGTGCTCTGATTACCAATTGGTCGATCAATCTGAGTTGCCATCTTTGTAGAGTGCACTGTTCCTCCTGGTTACATTCCTTGTCCTTTGGTTACCAAGTCTTGCTTCTAACTATTTCCTTGATGAGCATGGCAATTTTTCCCCAAGTTAATTATGGTCTGGATTCCTTGGAGTGGAATATGTGTTTGTTTCGCTCCTTCCAGATTTGCCAGAGAATAAACCCCGAGAGGCGTTGCTAGATGTAATTCAGTATGGGTTTGTTGTAAGTGATTGAGTCCCAGTTTTCAATAGTGTCTCTGATGTTTCCTTTCTTTTGGTTAGATATTCGCATTATTTGAGCTCCCTGCTCCCATATAGATTGGCTATAATGGCAGCCGTTGAAAAGATGCTCTTTGGTTTCCTCTTGGTGTTGGCATAATACATTTATGATCCTCCTTTATGTGACTTTCCTTGTAGAACTTGTTCTATCACATGATAATATACTCGTCATTCCATTAAATATCAAATTTTAAAGAAGTAAGCATTGTATCACATGAGAATATTCTCGTTCATCAATTAACTCTGTGATATTTTCAATAGTAATTGTTCTAAGAGTCCACCAACGTGTCCATTAACTATGTGACATTTTTGGTTCCCATTTAGTGCATTAACTTGGCTAATGAATGGTGCAGGTTGTCTCAAATTTCTACCAATTTTCTAGGATGCACACACAATGAGATTAAGAATTACGTGCCTTGTTCATGTTCTTCTACGTACCTCATTTTTTGGTCAAATCCTCTTATGTGCGAGAGAGTGATGATGGTGGTGGTGGACACTCCTGAAATAAATGAAAGTAGCCATACTTGTCCTCCAGAGCTTGTGGCATGTCCCATTGAAATAGTGTTACAAAAGGCTCTATACCTACATGGAAACTCACATCTATCTCTAGAAATTCCTATAGCTATAGTGTGATCACCACAGAGCTCCTCAATAATAAATACAGAACAAACCAATATGAGTTTGAAAGAATATAGGAATGAACCATAAGGCCATAAGGGAAGCAATAGAGCTAGCTCGACCATCAATCATGACTTATAACATCAGCCAATGGCTCTTCTCCCTATGTTGTGTGTGGTCGCCTGTTGTGAGAATACTTGATCACCATTTTAGGGAAAACATGAATGCAGAGATGAAACCAGAACATTAACACAGAACATTAATGGCACAACATCATCCCTCCTCTAGCCCCTAGCTCTCATACCCAATGCTAATGTGAGGCAATGAAATTTTATCTTAAACCATCATATAATGCCTTGAAAATTGTGCACTAAAATAATTGAAATTGCCCAAAACATAATGTCCCTTCTATGGGAAGGACATAATAACATCATAATATATTCCTATTGTATCCTATAAATTTGTTTTGATAATCCTAAAAATAAGATATTGTCCATAGTCTTTTGAGGTTGTGATGTACAGAGTTGATTACTGACTACAAGTTTTGAAACACCTTTTACTAGGGAAAAACTTACTTATATAAATGAACAAAGAAACAATTAAATGGTATGGAAAAACACATGAAAATGTATCCCAAACACTATTCTAATGAAGAAATCACATGAACATGATAGCTCATTCATCCAAGGTTCTATTTGAATTTTATTGTGACTTGCAAATCACAGGGTAAAGTCATTCAAGGACACAATCCATAGTGCTCTGGACCATAAAAATAAATTATGTATAAGAACAATTTCCTTCAATTCTTTCACATGTGTTTTGATGATGTCAAGGACAACATGATATCCATCAACCTCCTTGGCCACAGTTTAAAAATTTAACCATTAAATGCATTTTTTGTAGTCTCCTCCATTTGAAAATGGCCATTACACAATTACCCTCTTCTTAAATTGTGTTTTATGTAACCGTGGATGGCGAAAAATATGCATGGAGAAGTAAATGATTAGCACTATTACATGGAAATCAATCCAATAGAGTAGGAAACAACTAAAAACTTGATTTATCTCAAGCGATACCTCATTTACTATGACACTTTAAGGAAACTTCAACCTCCATTTAACCATATATATACCAACCTCAAAAATTTCAACCATGGTTTCGACTCTTATGCCAAATGTCACTAAAAAAATTGGGAAAAAATCAGGTTAAAAATATATTTCAATTTTCTTACCTATTTAACAATAAATTTCAGACCATAAAAATTGGCCATAAAAACCAATTTTTTATTAATATGAATAAAAACTAAAAATTGTTCTTATCATGTATGTAGGTTTAATTAAGAATCTTGCATATTTTTATGCGATTAAATAATTAATTTATCAGGATTTAAGTTATAACATGTGCTACTTGATGTTAGACCATAAATCCACATCTAAAAAGATTGTTACTTTAAATTAAGAGATGAAGAAACCTATATTAGATAAAAAAATATAAAAGAACATATTACCTAGGAACAAAATAATTAGAATGAGAACCATAAAATATTATGAAGAAAATCACTTAAAAATGTAAATTCAATCATCTTAAATTTATACAAACAAAAAACAATAAAACATTATTATTGACAATGATAAAAAAATCATTATTGATAATGATAAGAGAATGAAGATGAAGATAAACAATCCTACACTATTTTACAAACTAAATCTCATTATCACTTTATACAAGAAGTCACTTGAAATAATTATTTTTTATCATAATAACATTATTATTTATATTTATTAACATAGTGATTTATATTTGCTTATAGGAAAATGTGGAATTTTGAATTATTTCCTAAATTTCCTCACACACTTACCTCACAAATTCTTGGTACCCTCTTGGATATGCATTTATGATTTATTTCATGGAAAACTCACAAAATAATTGGTTGGTTTATCGATCTTTAGAATTATGATGTTTTTTTATGATAATTTTTTGTCAATGCAAAATCTCTTTAATTTTAATAATTATATTTTTCTATTTAAAATGAGTTTTTATTTTATTTTATTTTTTAATAACAATTGTTATATTTTTGAAATTTTTTAATTGATTCTATATCTTTTATATATTTTATAAAACAGAATCTTATCAACAATTTAATTATGTATGTATATATTTTGTTTTTTAATTTTGTAATAGAGTTTTTATTGATGTTAAAATTTCATCTTTATATGATTAAATATATGCATGTAATTATTTCTACAAATTAAATTACTATTTTAAATATTATAGTTGAAGAAATATAAAGTTTCAATTTTATTATAAATTTTAATAAAAATGAAAATTTAATATATTAACATAATAAAGTCTAATACTAAAGTATAAACTATAGAATATACTACCTAACAATTCATTGTCATCTAAACTATTTATATTAGTCTAGTGGATTCAAGCCTCGTTGAGGTTTACTAGAATAAGCCATGTATCTTATTACAAATAATTAGACAATTAAACCTATATGAAGAGTAAGATTTAAAAAAAAATTAATTACAATAATATTAGTAAATATATTTGTTTATGTTATTATATTGTAATCATAGTTTAATATAGTGAATGATATTCCATTATATATATATATATATATATATATATATATATATATATATATATATATATTATTTTTTTTATTTTTTCTTAAAAAAAAACCTAAACCCGAAATAAGAGACTCCAACCCATGACCAATAACAAGTTGGAAAGATCTCAATTCTAAATCTAGAAAAATTGAATTAATATATAGACTATATTTTTCATATAAAATTAGTTAATTAAATATTAAACCATATTTAACTATAATCATAACAAAAGATTGATGATTATAATAGAAATTTTTATGCATAAAAATTGTGTGCTAAGTTTTGAGTAATGATAAATTAAGGTCAAATGTATTATACTCAACTTTAATAAGTCATAATTAACAATGTTTAACTATAATGAATTATTGATTGGCAGTGATAATAAGTTTAATTCAACCATAGTTAAACATACTTCACCTTAGTCGATAACATTATGCTTTTTAGTTTTTTTATTAGATAATTCTCAATTATGATTAATATAATTATGGATCATCATAGTTAATGATAGCTTTTGTTCAATCAATATCAATTATCAATCACTACTATGATACAATTTTAACAATAATCAATTTTACCTAATTATGTTTATGGTGACTATAATTGTAAATTATAAATTATAGCCACCTATACATATGATCAAGTCACTATTTGATTAAAATTTTATTCATAATTAAATCTAACATGAATATATATTAATTTAATACATTAATTCATTTATATTAAATGATAAAAAAATAAATAAACCTTAAAAAATAGATACTTTTAAATGGTGTTTCATAGATCCTGATATATATATATATATATATATATAATTCTATTTTTTTTATTTGTTTTTGTCACTTAACATAACTTTAAGTGACAATATCTCCATACTCTCGTTATTGAGTTGTAGAGCATCAACAATCATCTAATCTATACTTAAAATGAAACTATACATATAATTACATAAACCAGCAATCATTTAGTGTATACTTGAAATGAAACTATACATATGATTACAGAAACAATTACAAATATTATTAACCATAATTAACTATAACAAATAAATAGACATAATTAACTATAACAATTAAATAGACAGTTTGAGTGGCCTTAATGATTTACAACATGTGTTTCTGACTTCTTTCCTCCTACAAAGTCAGAAATTCAAATACAGAAAAAAGTCAGAAATTGATGTTTTGAATTTTATACATAAAGTTTCAAAACCCTCTGAGTCAGAAACCCAACCAATTTATTATATGTTTAACTAAATAAATTTTGCAGAATGTAGTATGCATCTCTAAATGCAGAACCTGCAAGAAGTAAAGATGTGTGTTGTACATCATCAAATGCGTTACCTAGCTAGAGTAGATTTGATCGAGATCAGAAGCACCACTAGTATTGAGATTGTACACATCGTCATTCGTCGAAAGTGTAACATGGCCAGCTTCACTGTTAAACTCAATCTCGAACTGTCCACTTCCGCTTCCTCCCGATATCATGGAAATTGGATTTGCGTTCGTTTCTTGATAGGGAACTATTAAGCACTCCCCTCCGTGAATCTGAGGCAACTTGTAGCTTTTCTGCCTGCTATAGATTTCAGTATACTTTGGGATGCCTGTGCTTACATCATATCCCAGATTTAGACGATCCCTGCAATCATCCTCAACCTGAAAACCGTTAAGCTTGCCAGGGGGCCATTTAATTGCTGGTGCAACAAATTGGGAGTGGAAACTGGGTGGAGAGCATGACTGATGAGTAGTATTCTCATACAGGCTCTCCCAATCTTCAACGAAACTAATTCCCGTCGTATGACCCCTGTAAGCTCCCGGATTGACGACATGAAACCAATTATCTGTCTTTGAATATGAATCACTAGTGGTCCATTCATCATTCTCAACTTTTTCTTTCAAGCATTCGCTTTCAGCGACAGCAGAGATGGTGATTCCAGTGGAGCCATAAGTATGGGTAGAATTACCATTAATCGACATCTGGAAATAAGAAATCAGCTGGTTAATCTCATTATTATTGTCCTCTACTTGTTCCTGTTTTAACTCCAATACGCCGGGAACACGGAACTGATTATCTCCTGTGGGCACTACATTTATATATTATATTTTATTGTTTATGTCTTATATAATATAAATATAAGTAAAAATAATTCTATATCTCAATAATGAAGATTTAATATATATATTTAATATAAAAATTGTTATATAATAGAAATAAAAAGGAAATTCAAATTTATGTATACTTGGAGATACTGATATTTACACAGAAATATTATTATTATTCTCTCTTCATTTATATCTGTATTTATTTAAATGATATAAATGAATACACAGAAATATTATTATTATTCTCTCTTCATTTATATCTTTATCTATTTATTTAACTGATATAAATGAATACCTCTGTCCAAAAATTTAGAAGCATTTATAAGAGTGGAAATCTTCCCCTTGAGAATCAATAGTTTTTCTTGAATAAATGTGATGACTCAATATTTACAAAATAATTGTGACCAATATTTGTGGATAACAGTCAATAATGGCAGAGATATGAAAGATTTTTTAGTAAGATCTAAAAGTGCATCTTGTAGAGGGATCTGGAAGAGTGGAAATCTGTCCCTTAAGGACCACTGGTTATTTCAGGGGACATGTTTTCCTTGAATAACTGTGATGAGTCAACATTTTCCAATAGTAGCCAATAATGGCTGTACTCACAGAAGATATGCTATACTTAGACAGGAAATTCCTAACCTGGATTTATCAAAAGCATGTACGTATTCCAAATTAAGGAAAGGAAGAATTATATTCCAGTGAGAAAGGGATGGCTACTTGTTCCAATCAGTAAGAAAACTTCCCATAAGAAAGTGAAAGTAAACCCCAATAATGTGTATACAATTATAAAATTGATATTATTACATCTGAAATGATACTACTCAATCACCCCAAAAAAATCATATTAGATACTACTCTACATTTGAATAGATATAAAGAATCAAAGTTAGGGTGATTACCATCCTCCTTGGCGACACAGGTCGAGGAGCAGCCCGATGACCATGTGTCGTTGTTGATGAGATAAGAGAGAAGCATCTCATCCTCTTCTTCTGAGCAGGGGTGAAACCTTAGGTTACCCGGTGGGCAAGGAGAATGAGGTGAGACTGTATGAGAGTCTCATGAACTCGGAGGTGAGTTTGGATTAGCTAGGAACACTGACAAAGAAGGAGGATCATAAATGTATTCTGATGGTTGGATAAATTGGGATATTTATGCCAAGTATCCCACCACATGCCAATGCGTGTATTGCACAAGAGGAGGCGATGCAACATGCATCGAAGAAAGAGGCCATGGGGCCAAATATTTTTAAAATTAACAATTTGTGTGTCATAGGTGTAATAGAAGAGGGAAATCCAGCAACGAATATTGTCGTAGAGAAAGAGCATATTGAACATACATTGAAATCTGCTCAAGAAAGGAGAAAAGAAGAGCATTCAATGGAAATTCGCATACATTTCAGCGAGGGACATGAACAGGGTAACTGCAAAAATGGAACCTGCAACAGATGAGAGAGAAACATAGAGCATGGATTTTGTTGATCTGTGTGAAGATACAGGAGCCCTGGAGAAAAGGGTAATAATACAAAGTCAGTGCGTCCAACAGGTTAAGTTGGGATTGAATGAAAAAGAGGAGTTGCAACAGAGTAGGCTGCAGGAGAAGACGAGCCATCTAGTGGATCAACTGGACAAGGATATTGAAGAAATAAGAAGGATGATGTTGGAATCAACACAGGAGGCAACCAACAACAAGGGGGCATAGATGAGAGGATAGTCTATTGTAGCAGCATGAAAACAACAACAACAATATTAGCAATGTAAAGGAATAGATGGGCAATTCCAAAGTGGAGTATGGGATTCTCTAGGATATCTGCAGCAACATGGAATCCATGAGCAAGAGATCATGATTTTGTCAGCATGGGAGTATCACATGGAGCATCGCTCCACCTCAGTAGTGTGCCAGAAAGAAAATGCATCAATGCACAATTCTAAAGGAAGAGAGGTGCCAACCCTCTCATTTTGAATCCAAATTATAATTTTTAATGCAACTTAAATGTAAATTAAGTCTGAAGGCTCAAGATAAGTCGAGCCACTGTCTTTGTATAGGTGTGTTATTTTAATGTGTAGTGTCACCTTAAATGGCTTTAGGACTGATTTGGACAATATGTCCATTTATTGTAATTTAATGAGGTAAATGGAGGAAGGCGTGATAATCTCCTCCTTTGTAAAAGATCATTGGATCAAAAGTTAGTCAGTTAGTTGCGCAGGAGAGAGTTATTCCTGGATAGAGCATTAGGGAGCTCAAGAGAGGAGAAGAGAAAGGGATGATACTTTGTTGCAATCAAGTCATGTACACAGTGTAAATGACATTCAGATAATAATACAAAGAGCAGTTTTTCCTACATATGATTTTATGTGTATATACTTTGAATCAATGAATATTTGTTTATGAATGTGTTTATTATTTTTTTATATGAATGCTATGAGTATGAGAATTTTTCTCGTTGCAATAATTATATAGAAATTCTCCATCTATGATTTTCTGAGTGTTCTTGGCTTTTAGGCTTGTGCAAGGAGTGCACACCAAAGTTAGTGAAAAACTCTGTGAGGCCAGTGCAAGGAGTGCACCTGAAATCTTTTTCGAGTTCAGAGAAGAGCGTGCCAAGTTGGCACACCAGAGAAAGTTTAAATCTTAGAAGGGAAGACATATCAAAGTTCTTGAACACTCTGAGGAGCCACACAAGGAGTGTGAGGGGATAGCCTTTTAGACTCATTTTTTTGGAAGAGCAAGAAACAAAGGGATTGATCCCTTTAAAGTCAAAGTTGTTTTGAGATCAGAGGAGAAGTAATCCCTTCAAAAACCTCGAAAGAGTTTGAAAGATGGAGATAGACTTGCTGAAGAGTGATGAAAGGTCGAGCCTTTGAAAAAGTTTGAGAAATATTTTATGCAGAAGGAAATGTAGCAGAGAGGAGGAGGAGCTACAAAAACCATTAGATCGGTCTCATGAACAGATCTAGACCATCGAAATTCCATCCAGACAAGAGGAGGATCACTCATGAAAGGAAAATAGATACTAGCCATCGGATATGAGTGCAAGGATAGCTAGTCGTCAGATCTAGGTGACTAGATCATGTTTTAATCCTGGAAGTCCTTCAAAATTCTCAAATTAAGAGGTTGCTTCGTATTTAGGCGCAGAGGAGACGAGTCTACCAAAGTCCCAAAGTATGAAATCAATCAGGACCGTCCATCAACCGAGATGCGTGTCAGAAAATCCTGAAGTATGGATGTATAACACTCTAGAGGAATCAATGTGTAGATGTTAAGGGAGGCAAGTTCTTCGAAGCTTCAAACAAAAAAGTACATATTGACCCTTGGCATTTTGCCCACGTGTCAATAGATCAAATATATTTAGAAATACGATAGTTCAAAAGGGAGGAGGTGCAATGTGACATCCTCAAAATTAAAGTATTTTTGAAATTTATTGGAAAATTTATTCCGTTTTTAGTAAATTCAAATTTGGAATTTTTTTCCATTTATGGCAATTTCGAATTTTGAATTTGATAATTGTAATTAATTATTATGACTCGTGGGCAGAGATATCATTTGACCCAACTAACTATTTGACTACGACACTTGTATGAAAACAAAATATTTTATATTGATTGCAAGTGGACAAATGGGACAACCATGTTAAAATCAGTTGACCATGACTCCATGAGTGAGGAACATGTTGGAACTACCTATGGGCTGATTGTTACAAGTGGAAAATCAGAGATTTGGCCATGGGAAGGCCCTGAAAATCAGGGATTTAGAAAGCTATGAAAATTCCCAAAGGGGGGAGAAAGACCTAGGAAAAAATGATGTTTTTTGTTAAATAGCATATGTGAGGAGGTAGGACGCTGCCAAGTATGTTGGGGAAAAGAGATGAGTGGTTTTATTGTAGTTATGAACAGTACTAAGTTAGTGTGAGGCAAGAGCAACCTGCTCGCACTGAAGGACATTTACTGAGGATTTTTCCATGTTTGCCCTCATGGACTCATGGTCAGGCTAGGGGGTGAATCAGGCAAGTGATTTGGCTGCCCTGTTCTACGGTTGGGAGGAATGTGGCTATTCCCTTTGTCTTCACGTGCACAGGTTCAGATATTTAAACTTTTCATTTTCTATTTGAATGCACATTGGTTCAGATATGTAAATTTTTCCTTTTCTATTTGAATGTTTCAGATATATAATTTTCCCTTTCCTTTGTGAATGATCGTATATCTGATATAATGTAATTGTTGTATCTAAATTGAATTATTTCTACCCCTTTGGAATGAATTTATTATAGATGTAGCATAACCCTTCAAGTATGTAGGGACACAATAACCTGAGTGAAAAATTGTTCGATTATACGAATGTGTGAAGTTAAACTTCCGACATGATAATTATAATCCATTCCCAAGAATTTCTTTATAATTGATTTAGAATCTGTACGAAAGTTAGAAATTATTTGATTTCTTCCTAAAAAAAAACAAACAAACGAATGGATTAGGGTGACTAAATTTTGGAAGCAGCTCATTTCTATGATTGGATTTTTGTCATAACAGTGGTATTTCCTGTACATCGAAATTTCTGGGGTAAAACATATAAACATGAACAGATTGAAACTAGTATATATGTATATATATGGAGTAGGTGCTTTTCTCCAAATTCAGATTTATAAATGAAAACAAGATGTTGGCTGCCCCTTCTCGTAGATTTAAGCTACTACGAATCAATACATTTCCACGATAGATCTGTAACAAGTATGTAATTAATTACTATTGGAAGGCATAATAACGAAATACATAACCTAGTGCCTACATAAACAAATAGGTTTATATATATATATATATATATATATATATATATATATATATATATATATATATATATATNATCTGTGTGTGTGTGCTCATAAGAAAATCCTTTTCCCATATTTCGGGTATGATCAAATTCTCGACAGACATTTAAACACACCCATAAATCAAATATAAAGTTAAAATACTTCCGTCAAGAGAAATCACTGATGCTTTTTGTATATACATGAATCAAATATAGTAGAACAAATGGTACATGTAACCCCACTATTTAATTCTAGGGATTTTCTTTCGTTCTGTAACAAAATAGGTAATTGGCGTCAGACATAGTCAAACTGTATAGAACTTCATTAATGCCATTCTAATTAACAATTTTAGTCCTCAAAATCTAACAACAGTCTCATTTAAATACAATCGTCATTTCGAATAATTTCGACCAAGAGAGCGTTTTATTAAATAAATAGGAAAATTGTATTACATAGCTGACCAAGTCTAATATCAAAGAAAACCAATTTACTCATTGTATAAAGATGGGTGTTATGCCAGTAATGGATATGCCCCAGTGATTTCCTTAGTAAACCATGTTTCTTTTAGAATTCAAAGGCAAACTATTTATAACAAAACTAATTGAAGTGCATGATTTGATCTAGATGATTCTATAACCTATAGAGTTAGCCAGAGTGATGATGGGTTCGAAACCTGAATAACTTTTACGCTGAAGAGAGGGGCATTAATCCAAGACGGGCATAGGTGGAAACATATACTTGCAAGGGAAACAAAAGCCTGAAAACTTTAGTCCTGATTCAGGTAATAGGTAACAGAAGAAATAAAGTGCAAGAACAAGGAAATGTTAACCAACAAGATACTTATCTTTGATGCGTGAGCTCGAAAACCTTAACCAGCACCTGCCTTCCGAATGGATATCCGAGTCGAAGGAAGAAGGCACATTAAATCTCTGATGGGTCTTTGCACAAAACCAAGGCCCATCATTAGTGACGATAACAATCTCATAAGATTTTCTCCTACCATTAATTAATCAATAGGGAAACCCATAACTTGTACAATTACACTCTAAGCATAGGCCAAAACAATAATATAGACATTTCGTAAAGAAAATTATTAAAGAAATTAGCTTAACATAATTCTGAACCAAAACTGTAGTGAATGATTATATTCAACTGTAAACAGAGTTGTTATGCCATGATGATGGGGATTAACCACTTCCCATCAAAGTGACAGGAATTTCCTTTCAAATTTAAAAGGGCATATGCCATAGGATTCCCAATAATCTGTTTGGGGCATCAAAAAAATAGAAGAAATTAAATCAAGAACCAACAGAAAGTCTGATAAGTCTATGGAAGGACGATTTTATCCAACATAGGGGAAGTAAATCAAAGGGTAAGTATTACACTACTCAACAATAAGATTATTCGTTCGTCGAACTACTCACGAGGTTGACTTACCTCTTAGAAATTCTTTAAAGAAGAACAATATAGGAAGGTAAAGTCGAGACCTAAGAATTACACAACCATTCTTATCATCTAAACCCTTTACTATCAAGTCACCTTAACCCTGAAAGGTGTCGATGAATCCTTGACAAAGAAATTACCGAAAGGAAGAATACAACGAAACTGAAAGGACACGACAATGATTAATAGAGTAACAAATTTACTTAATGCTTCCAAACATTACACCACCTACTTACTTTGTCCGGGCTTTGTTTAAGGAAGAAATTACCAAAGTTTGAGTAATGCCATCGATTACATCGATGGTGAGACAACCATTTACACTATAGACTTTGCTTCTGAAAGAAAATAGGATACACAGAACCCCCATTGAACATTATACCGTTACTTATAGACTTAGCCTCAAGAAGAAAATGTGATACACGGAACCCTTCTTAGGGAAACAAAAACTCAAAAATTGCAAACAATGGATTTACCCAAAACCCTAAACAACGCCTTGTCACCTTAGATTAAATGAGGGGTGTACATAGGATGGGTAGCCATGTGACGATGACAGGGTCGGTGTGAACTTCGGGTGCAGAGCTAGATGAATTCAATGATATTAGCGGGGTTGTCATTAATGCAATTGCAGAGAATTAATTATCATGATAGTGGACCATCTCTCCCACTGGCCTTTGGGTTAATTACTCCACTACAATCAACTACCAGTTCTAAGAACCACTAAATGACCATGACTCGGTTTTTAGGTTAGCTGTCTTGTGGAAAATCAAACTCAACCCCATGACTTTAGGGATAAAAATCTATTTAAGGTTTCCTAGGGTGAAGATCAACCTGTGGACTGGTGAGTGAATACAAAACCTTATGATAAGGATGAGTTTTAGTATGAGTTATAAGACCCCACTTACATAGGTATCCCTATGCACATAAGGGTGAAGAATAAAGGATGAAGGGTATTTGTTATAGCCTTGGGATCCTTCTTATAACCTCTCTACTCGGGATTAAGTAAGACAATATAAATAGGATATTTGGTGGTAAGATTAGAACTAGGAATTGTAGCAAGATCTTATAATAGAATCTTATAACAAGGCCTTATTACAAATTCTTTGTAACCACATTGACATTAGATTTGTACGACCGATATCATTTCTTTTACAAAGAATTTTATGAAAGACAAATAAGCAAAAAAAAATGATGGTAATTATGAGGTACATTACATATGGTATGAGATCCAAGGTCACAACACTAGACTTGAATAAGACCACTTTAGTTGCTTAGCATATATTTCAATTTATGCAAAACTAATAAACCTTTATTGTTACAAACAGAAAGCCCTTTTTGTTTTGTGTTAATTATGGAAACTCAAGATGATGCAGAAATCAGAGTTGAAGGAAATCCGGAGTAGAGATCTCCTAGAGACCCAAGATAGAACAGTGACGGGAGCTCACCCATGGAAGTGCTAGAAGTAATGAGGAATCTTATTGTCGAGCTGCAGGTTTTCAAAGCCAACAATGAGAAACTGAAAAAATCACAGTAGGAGCAACAAGAGATAAATGAAGTCCTGTTGCATAGTATAGTGACCAAGAAAATCCCAATGGATGATAACCATGATGAAGAGGAAAGAAAAACGGCCTCCAAGAACTCAGGGCCTGAAACTGAAAAATGAGATAGTTCGTTTGAAGGTACACCTTCAACTGAGGACAAAACTAGAATAGACAAAAAAAGAAAGC
Organism: Picea engelmannii; assembly: GCA_009831015.1. NCBI lineage: Eukaryota > Viridiplantae > Streptophyta > Pinopsida > Pinales > Pinaceae > Picea > Picea engelmannii. The sequence goes on along the minus strand of ML785035.1, from coordinate 169,864 downwards.
AAGTAGACCACCTTGAAGGAGAATTTGAAAAGATTAAACCAGCTACCTTTGATGGAGAATCCAGGACATGAGAAGAAGTTGAGGCGTGTTTGTTGGACATAAAAAGATACTTCTAGATTTACAACTATTCCAGCGATATGAAGGTCAGAATGGCCATCTACAATCTGAAAGGGAAGGCAATCATTTGTTGGAAAGACCTAAAATTTGCCAAGGGACTAAAGGAGAAATGATTGGAATGGTGTGACTTTAAGAAGTATTTCAAGAAACAATACCTTTCTGAAAGATACTATGAAAGGAAAACAGAATAATTTTATGAGTTACGACTTGGACAGATGACGATGGAGGAACTTATAAACAAATTTCTAGAACTACTAAGGTTCGTACCGTACATCCGGGAGGATAAGGTAAAAATTTAGCGATTCTTAAGTTGTTTACCAAAGTCCTACAAGGACATAATTGATTTTGACAACCCCAAATCCCAAAGTGAAGCATTCAGGAAAGCAAGAACGTGCTATGACCAGTATAAATAGCGGGCAAAGTTTCCCAAAGCCTGGAAGGATAAGAAATAGGATCGAATGAGCTAGTCGAAGAAGGGATACCAACCAACTCCTTATTGAAATGCAACCAAAGGATTTCCGAGAAAATATTTTCACTCCAACCATTTGAATACATAAGGCAACAAGAAACCGGTAAATCTAGGAACAAAGAAGTTTGGGGACAACCCCCGTGAACCATTAAAGTGATGGGAATGTGGAGAACCTAATCTAAGGAGGAACTGCCCACGTTTAATTTCAACAAAAATAACTATTGTTCATAATTTGCAGGAAGCCTCGACAGTGGGTGATGTGGGAAGGAGCCTGCATCGGATAAATGCAACCATAGATGGCTGGCAAGATGATCACCAGTCCTCTATGGTAGAAATCGAAGGTAAAATCAATAACACTCGAATTTCCATTTTAACTGACCCTAGAGCTACGTTAAGTTATATTACACCTGATGTAGTAGAGTCAAATAAACTTAAGAAACCGAAACACGAGAAATCATGGCTGGTTAAACTAGCAATAGGAACTAAAAGGAAAGTAGTTGACTTTATTTATGATTTCGTGTTCAGCTTAAGTGGTCAAACCATAGGAACAAATCTCAACATCCTACCACTAGGATCTTAGGATATGATTATCGAATTGAATTGGTTGGAAAAGCACAAAGCAATACTAGATTGTTATAAAAAGACACTTAACTATAAAGATGATTATGGCACTAATAGAACAACCCAAGGTATACCAAAAACTGTATCAGTTAGACAAGTTTCAACGATGCAATTCAAGAAATGTATGAGGAAGGGATGTCAAGTTTATTCCATCCAAGTAACGAATCTGTTAGAAAAAGAAGATAAGCCAAAGTTAGAAGACTTTGTTGTCCTACATGAATTCAAAGACATGTTTGTGGATGAGATACCAGAATTACGTCCTAGAAGAGAAATAGATTTATCCATAGACCTACTACTTGGTTCAGCCCCAATCTCAAAAGCACCTTATCGAATGAGTTTACCAGAATTGATAGAATTAAAAATACAATTATAGGAATTGTTGGACAAAGAGTATATCGGACCGAGTGTTTCACCATGGGGGGCACCAGTTCTCTTTATGAAAAAGAAAGACGGTACACTAAGAATTTGTATCGATTATAGACATTTGAATAAAATGACTATTAAGAACAAGTACCCCTTACCTAGGATAAATGACATGTTGGATCAAGTAGGTGGGGCCAAGATCTTTTCAAAATTGGATTTACGATCCGATTATCATCAAGTTAGGATAAGGGATGAAGATATAATCAAAACAAATTTTTGAACAAGATATGGGCACTATGAATTTGTAGTCATACCTTTCAAACTCACTAATGCACCAACCACATTCATGTTCCTGATGAACAATATTTTTAGTCAGTACGTAGACAAGTTCGTACTAGTATTTATCGACGATATTCTGGTCTATTCTAAAATGGAGGAAGAACATGAATAATACTTAAGAATAGTTTTGCAAACGTTGAGGAAACAGAAACTGTACGCCAAATTTGATAAGTGTGACTTTTACCAAAAGAAAATACAATATCTAGGACATGTAATTTCAGTGGAAGGCATTGTCGTAGACCCTGAGAAAATAAAAGTCATCATGCAATGGCCGGTACCTAAGGATGTAGCAGATATCCGGTCATTCATGGGAATCACCAGATATTATCACAGATTTATAGAAGGGTTTTCCAAGATAGCTTACCCTATCATGTCATTAAAAAAGAAAGGGACCAAGTCTAACTCATCACAGAAGTGTCAAGACAGTTTTAACAAGCTGAAGGAATTATTGACAATTGCACCCATACTGAAGGTAGAAGACCCAGATAAAGACTTCACCGTATGTGTTGAAGCAAGTAAAGAAGGACTATGTGGCGTCGTAACTCAGCAAGGACACGTGATTTTTTATGAGTCGTGGAAATTAAAAGAACATGAGTGAAATTATGTCACTCATGACTTAGAATTGGTAGCGGTAATACACACCTTAAAAATGTGGCAACACTACATAATGGGCAGAAAATTTCTACTATTGACGGACAATAGCAGTGTGAAATATATATTTAGCCAACCGGATCTTAATGCAAGGCAAGCAATATGGCTAGCCTTCTTGAGCGAATTCGACTTTGAGGTCAGACATATCAAGGGTAAGGAAAACAAGGTAGCAGACGCTTTAAGAAGAAGAGCCCATGGGTTATTTCAGATAAATATCAGCAGGGAAGAAAGTGATATGGAACAAAGAATAAGGATGGTAGGTATTAATGACAAAAATTACACTAAGACAATGGAAGAATTACAAAACAGTACCACAAACTCAGATAAATCAAATCTATGTATCGACAATAAGGGATTATTACGATTTAAAAATAGACTTTACATACCAGATTCAACAGAGTTAAAGTTTATAGTCTTGGATGAAGTGCATAAGAAACCGTATTCTGGGCATCTAGGATACCCAAAACCGATAAAAACACTTAGAAAACTATTTTTCTCGCCTAATATGAAGGGAAAAACATTAGAATACTTGGCTAAGTGCCAAGATTGTTAGTAGGTTAAGGCTGAGAACCAACATCCAAGCAACCTATTACAGCTAGTACCAGTACCAGAATGGAAATGGAAGACCATATCACTGGACTTTATAACAGACTTTCCTAAAACTTAGAAACAAAATGATTCTATCATGGTTGTAATCGATAAAATCAGTAAGTCTGCACACTTTATTCTTGTAAAGTCTACTTTTAAAGCTATAAACATTGTTGAAATATTTATGAAATTTTTTTTTAGACTACATGGTATTCCTAAAATGGTGATTTCAAATAGAGATGTAAAATTCACATTCTCTTTTTGGAAGGAATTGTTCGCAGTGCTAAATACTAAATTGAATTTCAGTACGAGTTATCACCCACAAACGGATGGATAGACCGAAAGGACAAACCAAATTGTAGAGGATATGCTCTGCATGTACGTAAGAATAAAACCAAACAAGTGGGAAGACTATGTACACTTGGTATAAATTGCATATAACAATGGGTACCAAACTTCAGCTAAGCTAATCCCTTTCGAGGTACTATACGACATAAAGTGTACGAATCCAATTAGTTGGGATAACCCGATTGACAAACTCATGGTTGGACTAGAGATGCTCCAAGAAATGGAGAACGTGGTAAGGAAGGTACAATAGAACTTAAAAGAAGCACATGACAGACATAAGACCTATGTAGATCAGAAAAGAAGACACTTGGAATTTCAAGTGGGAGACCATGTTTATTTGAAGGTCAAAGTTCAAAAAAGTTTGTTGAAGTTAGGGAATTGTGCAAAGTTGGCACCCAGGTTTTGTGGGCCCTTCGAGATACTAGCTCGAATTGGACCCATAGTAGACCAACTTGCACTCCTAGCTAATTTAAGAATTCATAATGTATTTCATGTTTCTTTGTTGAAAAAGTATGTTCATGACCCTACTCATATAATTGACTGGAACTTGGTGCATGTGAAACCCGAAGGCAAGTTCCAAGTGGAACCCCTACGTATTCTAGACCAGAGAGAAATAGCACTTTCGAATAGAGTTGTCGCTCAGGTAAAGGTGCAATGGAAGAACTTTAGTCCTGAGGAGGCCACTTGGGAGTTGGAGGGAGATTTGTGAAAATCTCATCCAATATTGTTCCAAGAAAGGAATGAGCATTGAGGGCAGTGTTTTATTGAAGGGGTAAAGGATGTGACATCCCCAAAAATAAAGTATTTTTGAAATTTAAAATTTGTTGGAAAATTTATTCCATTTTTAGTAAATTTGAATTTGGAATTTTTTTTCCATTTATGGCAATTCCGAATTTCAAATTTGATAATTGTAATTAATTATTATGAATGGTGGGCAGATATTTGATTTGACCCAACTAACTATTTTACTATGACACTTGTATGAAAACAAAATATTGTATTTTGATTGCAGGAGGACAAATGGAACAACCATGTTAAAACCAGTTGACCATGACTCCACGGGTGGGAAACATGTTGGAACTACCTATGGGCTGATTGTTACAAGTGGAAAATTATATATTTGGCCATGGGTAGCCCCTGAAATTTAGGGATTTAAAAATATGTGAAAATTCCCAAAGGGGGGAGAAAGACCTAGGCAAAAAGGATGGGTTTTGTTAAATGACATATGTGAGGAGGCTAGACGCTGCCGAGTATGCTGGGGAAAAGAGACGACTGGTTTTCCTGTTGTTATGAACACCACTAAGTTTGTGTGAGGCAAGATGAACCTGCTAGCACTGAAGGACATTTATTGAGGAGTTTTCCAAGTTTTCCCTCATGGACTCATGGTCAGGCTAGGGGGTGAATCGGGCAAGTGATTTGGCTTCCCTGTTCTATGGTTGGGAGAAACATGGTTGTTTCCTTTGTCTTCCCATGCATGGTTTCATATATGTAAACTTTTCCTTTTCTATTTGAATGTGCATTGGTTCAGATATGTAAATTTTTCCTTTTCTATTTGAATGTGCACTGGTTCAGATATATAATTTTCCCTCTCCTTTGTGAATCATTGTATATCTGATGTAATGTAATTGTTGTATCTAAATTGAATTATTTCTACCCCTGTGGAATGAATTTATTATAGATGTAGAGTAACCCTTCAAGTCTGTAGGGACACAGTAACCTGAGTGAAAAACTGTTCGATCATATGAATGTGTGAAGTTAAACTTCCGACATAATAGTTATAATCCATTGCCGAGCATTTCTTTATAATTTATTTAGAATCTGTACGAAAGTTAGAAATTATTTGATTTCTTCCTAAAAAAGAAAAAAACAAAACGATTACGGTGACTAAATTTTGGAAGCAACTCATTTCTATAATTGGATTTTTGTCATAACAATGGTATTTCCTGTACATCGAAATTTCTGGGGTAAAACATCTAAACATGAATAGATTGAAACTAGTATATATGTATATATATGAAGTAGGTGTTTTTCTGGAAATTCAGATTTATAAATGAAAACGGGATGATGGCTTCCCCTTCGTGTAGATTTAATAAACTATGAATCAATACATTTTCACGATAGATCTATAACAAGTATGTAATTAATTACTATTGGCAGGGATGATAACGAAATACAGAACCTAATGCCTACATAAACAAATACGTTTATATATATATACGTATGTGCTCATAAAAAAATCCTTTTCCAATATTCTGAGTATGATAAAATTCTCGACAGAGATGTAACCACATCCATAAATCAAATATAGATTTAAAATACTTCAGTCAAGAGAAATAACCGATGTTTTTCTTTTAAACATGAATCAAATACAATAGAACAAATGGTAGCAGTAACCCCACTATTCAATTCTGGGGATTTTCTTCCTTTCTATAACAGAATAGGTAATTGGCATCAGACAGAGTCAAAATCTATAGAAGTTCATTAATTCCATTCTAATTACCAATTTCAGTCCTCAAAATCGAACAACAGACTCATTTAAATATAATCGTCATTTCAAATATTTTCGACCAAGAGCACCTTTTATTAAATAAATAAGAAAACTATATTAGATAGTTGACCAAGTCTAATATCAAATAAAACCAATTTAATTATTGTATAAAGACAGTCGTTATGCCAGTAATGGAGATGCCAGAGTGATTTCCTTAGTAAACCACGTTTCTTTTAGAAGTCAAAGGAAAACTATTTATAACAGAACTAATTGAAGTGCATGATTTCTTCTAGATGATTCTATAACCTATAGAGTTAGCTGGAGTGATGATGGGTTCAAAACCCGAATACCTTTTGCACCAAAGACAGGGGTGGGGATCCCAGATGAGAATAGGTGGAAACAGATACCTGGAAAGGAAACAAAACCATGAAAACTTTAGTCCTGATTCGGGTAATAGGTAACAGAAGAAAGAAACTGAAAGAATATGGAAATGTTAACCAAGAAGATACATATATTTGATGCGCGAGCTCGAAAACCTTGACCGCCACTTTCCTTCCGAATGGATATTTGAGTCGAAGGAGGAAGGTGTATTAAATCTATGACGGGTTCTTGCAAAAAAACAAGGCCCGTCATCAGTGAGGGTAACAATCTCATAATATTTTCTCCTACCAGTAATTAATCAATAGGGAAACCCCTAACTTGTACAATTACGCCATAAGCAGAGGCTGAAACAATAATATAAACATTTCATAAAAAAAGTTATTAAAGAAATTAGCTTAACATAATTTTGAACCAAAACTATAGAGAATGCTTATATTCAACTTTAATTAGAGTTGTTATTCCACAATGATGGGGATTAACCAACTCCCGTCAAGGTGATAGGCATTTCCTTTCAAATTTAAAAGGGTATATGCCATAGGAGTCCCAATAATCTGTTCAGAGCATCACAAAAATAGAAGAAATTAAATCAAGAACCAGCAGAAGATCTGGTAAATCTATGGAAGGACGATTTTATCCAACAAAGGGGAAGTAAATCAAAGGGTAATTATTACACTACTCAACAGTAATATTCTTCCCTCGACGAACTACTCACGGGATTGAATTACCTCTTCAAAATTATTTAAAGAAGAATAAAATAGGAAGGTAACGCTGAGACCTACGAATTACACAACCATTCCTATCATCTAAATCCTATACTGTTAAATAACCTTAACCCTAAAAGACCCCGATGAATCCTTCACAAAGAATGTTAAGCCCTAATATTGTCTCATTACCCCTTAATTGGGTCATATTAGATTAGTAATGTTATTTATTACCACTTAATTGGGGCATATTAGATTAGTAATGTTATTTTATTTATGCCGGCTTTAATCCATTAGTTGTAATTATACCTCCTAGTCTCCTATATATACCAAGGAGACATTTTCATTTTGAATCATCTTGTACTTGAACATTTAAGTGGGGTAAAAGGAGGTTGCCCCCTCGAAGAGGATTATTATCTGAAATTATCTCTTTTTCAAGGCGTTGAGTACTTTTTCTGAATTTTTTCTATGCTATATTGATGTTTGGTTCTTAACATATGGTATCAGAGCTCAAGGTCTTGGGGTTTCATTGCTACATCTAAGACACCGTGGAATTTTTGCTATAAATTTTTTTCTACAATGTTTCAGAATGAACTGCTTGGAGGATATTTAGTAGACGGATCAAGGTACATTGGGTTAAAAGTTTAGCTCCTAAGGCCTTACACTTTCGGAGATATAGCCTGTACAAGATAGGGTTCTGGAATCATCCTGAAATGAGTCTTTGCAGAATTTTTGCTATAACATTTTTTATGTAACGTTTCAGACACAATCCAGAGGCGATTTACAGAAATTAGTAATGTATCTGTGGTAAAATTTTCAGCTTCTGGGTCATCTTAAATTTGTAGATACACCCTGTGTAAGATAGGGTATCTGACTAGTCCTATTGGCTAGTATCAAGAAGGTGTTCCAAGTAAAAAAATCATAACTTCTTCCTAGAGTATCCAAATTGCATGGGACTAGTTTCATTGGATCTTGGACAGTCTGTAGTATTTTGGGTGCGAGTTTCAGAATTTCATATCAATTATTTTGTGCGGGGCACACTATACAAGTGAGATCTCCTGGAAAGGCCAAAAATCAGCAAGTTGTCGGTAAGTTACCATAAATTCCACTTGGAACATCCAATTTTGATCAGACCTGTGGCATTGAAGAGAAGAAATATCATAGAAATACATAAGATAAAGTTTCATACCCAGAAGGGCCAAAAATTGGGAGATAAAACAAAAGAAATATTGTCTAGCAGAACCACCTCAAAATCAAGGTTCAAAAGTCATATTTGGCCAACATTCCACCCAAAAAGGGAACTTCTACACCAAATAAGATTCCATAAAATCCTACTTGGACTCTTGATGAAGGTGAAGAAATGCGTAGGGACATAAATGAACTACATGCTAAGATGGATTCAATGGAAGCCAAGTTGGATACTAAGATGGATTCAATGGAAGCTAAGTTGGATACTAAGATGGATTCAATGGAAGCTAAGATCATGGAAGTATTGAAAAAGTTCGTAACAGAGAAGACACCTGAAAGTGAAAATGCATCCCATGAAATTCATGATGTGGACACAAGGAAGGTGAATCAAGAATGGAGAAACTCCAACTTTGGTTTGAAGACCAACCACGTTCCTAAGATTGACATGAGGAAGTTTGATGACAAGGACCCAATCACATGGATACTTCAGATGGAGCAATTCTTTGATCTCCATAATGTGCCACATACAGAAAAGGTACGAATTGCTTCTTTATATTTAGAACGTAATCAATTTGTTTGGTATCGATGGCTTTTTTCTCGCAAATCACTTGTCACTTGGACAATTTTCAGAGAAGAAATGATATCACACTATGAGGATACAAGGAGCAATACCTTCTTTAGGGAATTGATAAATCTCAAGCAAAAGGGTTCAGTTACCGAGCACATTGAGAACTTCCAAAGATTGAATATAAAGGTAATCGATAATTCAGATGATCACTTGATTGATGTATTCATAGGAACTTTAAAGGATAACATTCAACATGAGGTTCACCTTTGGGAACCCAAATCATTGGAGAATGCATTTAAGGTGGCAAGAAATGTTGAAAGAAAAAATATGGCTATGGCTACTAGAAGGAC
>ML785035.1:142741-157302 GCA_009831015.1 Picea engelmannii | reverse complement strand
CAAACTATATTGCCAGAACTTGATGAGGAAGGAAAAATCATATTGGAGCCTGAAGCCATCACTGACACAAGAATTTTCCAACTGAAGAATAGATCCATTTCAGAGTATCTCATTAAATGGAGGAAACTACCAGCTGAAGATTCTACTTGGGAAGATGAGTATTTTATATAGAAGCATCCAGAGTTACTCAAGCGTTGCAGACAACACTTGTCTCAAGGGGAGGGGCATGTTAAACCCTAATATTGGCTCATTACTCCTTAATTGGGGCATATTACATTAGTAATGTTATTTATTACCCCTTAATTGGGGCATATTAGATTAGTAATGTTATTTTATTTATGTTGGCTTTAAGCCATTAGTTGTAATTATACCTCCTAGTCTCCTATATATACCAAGCAGACATTTTCATTTTGAATCATGTTGTACTTGAACATTTAAGTGGGGTAAAAGGAGGTTGCCCCCTCGAAGAGGCTTATTATCTGAAATTATATGTTTTTCAAGGCGTTGAGTACTTTTCCTGAGGTTTTTCTATGCTATATTGATGTTTGGTTCTTAACAAAGAAATTACTGAAAGGAAGAATACAACGAGAATGAAAGGACATGACGATGATTAACAGAGTAACAAATTTACTTAAAGTTGCCAAACATTACACCACCTAGTTACTTTGTCGGGGCTTTGTTTAAGGAAGAACTTACCAGAGTTCGAGTCATGTCGTCAGTTACATACATGGCACGACCACCCTTTAAATTATAGAATTCACCTCTGAAATAAAATAGGATGCATATAACCCCCATGGAACATTATACCGTTACTTACAGACTTAGCCTCAAGAAGAAAATGCGATACACGGAACCCTTCTTAGGGAAACAAAAAATCAGGAATTGCAAACTATGGATTTACCCAAAACCCTAAATGGCACCTTGTTGCCTCAGATTAAATGAGGGGAGTATAGAGGATGGGTAGCCATGTGACGATGACAGGGTCAGCGTGAACTTCGGGTGAAGAGCCAGATGAATTCAATGAGATTAACAGGGTTGTCATTAATGAAGTTCCAGAGACTTAATTATCATGAGAGTGGACCATCTCTCCCACTGGCCTTTGGGTTAATAAATCCACTACAATAAACCACCGGTTCTAAGAAACACTAAATGAATGTGACTTGGTTTTTAGGTTAGTTGTCCGGTGGAAAAGAAAACTTGACCCCATGACTTTAGGGATAAAAAGCTAGTTAAAGTTTCCTAGGGTGAAGATCAACATGTGGACTAGTGAGAGAATACAAAACCTTATGATAAGGATGAGTTTTAGTATGAGTTATAAGACCCCACTTACATACGTAGCCCTATGTGCATAAGGGTGAAGAATAAAGGATGAAAGGGATTCGTTATAGCGTTGGGATCCTTCTTATAATCTCTCTACTGAGGAATAAGTAAGATGATATAAATACGATATCTGGTGGTAAGATTAGAACTAGGAGTTGTAGCGAGATCTTATAATAGAATATTATAAAAAGGCCTTATTACAAATTCTTTGTAAGCACGTTGACATTAGATTTGTAAGACCGATATCATTTCTTTCACCAAGAGTTTTATAAAAGATAGATAAACAAAAAAAATAAAATTATGGTAATTATGAGGTACATTACATGCAAAGTGTCTAGAGTTGAAGACTCTTGAAGCTCTGAAGGTTGGAGGGGATCCTGACCATTGGCATCAGGGGCACATGTCAGTAGATTGACAATAGTTTATAATACCGACACTCCTAATGATCGTTGGTGAAAGTCACTTTGGGTCAGAAACTCCGGAAGGCCCGAAGCCCAAAGTAGATCCAATCCATCCATTGGAAAAGCCTATTTGGAAGAATATTGGAAGAGGTATGGAGAAACAACAAACCCGAGGAATCATGAGGAGTTGTTTCAAGAGCTCCCAAAGTCTCGGGAGCTAGAGTTAATCTGGAGCGTCTATTAGGTGGAACAGGCATCAGTGGATCATGCAGTCCGAGAGACCGCCAGTCTGGGAGATTAGAAGTGTGGTGTGCTCAACCCACCTGAACCTTGAAGGCCAAAGAGAATGTTTTCCATTGGTTGGAGAGGACACGTTGAGCCTAGATTTGAACTCCATTCGTTTCGAGTTCGCAAGGAAACAAGTCACATTGATGAAATAACTATCGAAGGCCTGGGAACGAGAGTACATCTTGATCAGTTATTGGGAGAGCAGACGTTGTAGGATATCTCACAATCCAGAGGTTCGATACTCTAGAAGGAAACGAGGTGAGTGGCTGGAAATTTGCGAAGGCCCAAAGGCTGGAGGTCATAACAACCGTCCATTTGTTGCAACATGTGGACCGTAGATCATGCCTCAAAGTAATTTTGAATATTTGGTACTTCGAAGGTTTGTATGTATCATCATTCGAGAACCCCCAAATCCCAGGGTCCCGTATATAATATCAGTCATCAGATTAATGAGGATCGTGAACTGTTGGATCCATGAATACAATGAAATTTTGGAGTTCGTGCGTTCGGGGAGAAACGATAGCTAAGAACTCAAAGGATCGAAACCCGAAACCATAAAGAAGGTATATACCGTCGATAAGGTGTTTAATGGGAGCCACCCGATTTGATTAGGAGTTCGTCACATCGTTGATATAAGGTGTTGGAGCAGACAAAGTTATCAATGAGAGAGTTTATGAGGTCATTTCCCATCATGGATTTGAGAGGTACTTGTGAGTCATTGATTGGTGATATAGTTTGGCGCTCCACCATTTCGGTGTTCGGGAGGAACGTCGTGGAGTCTAGTGCAAATTCCCAGAGCTCTAAAGTCCTGATTTTTTTGGGAACAAGAAAAATGTCCCATAGTTTTGGCCCACGGTCCCTTGTGGGACTTCGCTGGTGCATTAGGGTCCCGAAATAACGTGTTGTGTTTGGCGCCTGGTTTTGAACCATGGTTACATGTCATTTCTATCGGAAGTGAAAGGGGCTAGAGTGCGAATTTGAGTTTTAAAGGTGAAGGGGCTGAAGAAAATATCCCTCGGGTTTTATATTTGGACCTACACATGGAAGACAAAGGACCTATGTTTGATTTTGGTTGCTCAGTAGGAGCCCTAGAGCTGATCTATCCCCGAAATTTGGACGATCCTAAACCACGAGGTCTCGTAGGCCCCAAGTGAGGGTGATTATTCTACATTAGTTTAACTCTCAAGAATCATCCTCTATTCTTTGTTTATTAACCTATTATTCAAGAAAGAGACTTCATTCACCCAATAACAAGGCACTAATCACATTGGAGAACGTAAATCATTGCACTGATAAATGTGAAAATTGAGGGATTGAAATTGATAAAGTTTGGATTGGATACTACATGCTACCACATATTCTCTTGGCTAAGGGTGTCTTGTTTTCCTAAGTGCTTCTTATTGTTGTAGTAAATTTATAGTTAGAACCATTAGGGATGCAATAAATTCATATTTATATTCTCTCATATTAACAAATTCACCGTGGAATTTAATGATCTAATAGTGCAATTTAATCTACTTGTCGAGGGAAATATTTTGACATTATTATTTGTTGTATTTGATGGTGGATTCTTTCCACTATAGGAAGCATTTTCTAAAACCATATAAGGATGAATATAATTTTTTGATAACTTGTATTTAACCACCTATCTAACCACTAGAACTAGTCCTAAAGTACTGCTAAATCATTCACTAGTTTAGGGAAATTAATCGGTGATCATATTGTTGATTTCTAGTGGTTCATTTTGCAGATGTTATTACTATTTCATTGTTGGTTTGACATTTATGGTCTCCATATTTTTTGGATAGAAAGGATTATCCCTATTGACTCTAGTGTTCTTGGAGATATTTCATGATAATATGTATTGGATATTTTGGTATTAACATTGTTTTGCAGGTACAGTTGAATTTGCAACTTTCTTTTAAGATAAAAGACCATTTCTAAATCTCATAGAACTCCTCATTTTCTGAAAAACATAGGGATCCATTGAAACCCTTATCCTTTGTCCATTGGTTCCCTTAAGGTAATTCAGAAATTCCCCCCTTGTGGTGATTCATCTCATCACTAAAGAGAAGGGAGTGTTTATCTAAGGTGACAATATGTAGATAGTCCTAGTTGTGTCAGACTAGTGACACTTGTGGTTGGATTTTCCCAAATGACAATTTCTGCGATAACATGACCTACAAAGAATCACTTTCATTTATTTGACTAATCGTTTAGCTTCATATCGTTTTAAGTGATATCATAAATTCTAAACTACCCATAATCTAACACTAATATTTATCCTTCTCCAAACATTTTTTAGAGGTATCAAAACCCTAGTTAGAAGATTACTTATGCATGTCTCTTTCTTATGAAATGAAAATATCATCATCATCCTCATTTTTCTATACATATTCAAATTATTTTACTAATGGGTATTACTACCCCTACTTGGTTGTAATTTAAGTTCCCCGTGTTAAAATATTGGGAATATTTCACCTAAACAATGTCTAATGGTAACAATTCTTTATCAACTAGGGTTGCATCATGATATTCCCGTGTAGTGTAGGATATTTCTATCACCCCCACAAAGGAAGTGAACCAACAAATATGGGCTTCCCCTCATGTTTTTCATCTAGACTTGTGTATTTCCTTACCCAAATATGACAACCAATTCTAGGGATTTGGAGTCACGGAAATATAGAATTAATTCATATTTTAAACTTTTCTTGGAAATCACTAAACATTAGGGTCTTCGACTTGTGGAATTCTAGTTAAATGGTGTGGCCTTAGCATGGTGGTAGTATCACTTTACATGTAATTAAAAAAACACAACCAATTCAACTTTTTCATGCATTAACACTTTGGTTACCTTCTACTAAATGTTTTAAAGGAATTTCCATCCTCTTCGATACTTATAGTATTTGATGTGGCCATTGTTACGACATTCCTGATAACTTCTCCAAATTGTATATGATTATATTAAAGTCTTCACAAAACTATAGATCAAATATTCTAAAGAGGTATTTATTCTTAAGTTTAATTTAAATTTATTAGTTATGTTTAACTATGAAGTGGCCTTGTTTGAGAGTAGCAGCCTCGACTAGAATTTTATCCATTCTCTAGCTATGCATTGTAAGATTGATAACAATTACCATTTTACTTTAGTTCATAATGATAAAACTAACCCTAACCCTAACCTATCACCTCACTAAATTTTCCTTCCCAAATCTATATCTATAAGCCTATTCTCATCTCAACCTAATCATTACTTCCATTTGCATAAAATGAAATTGCATTCTATTCTATATTGTTGAGTCTTGAAAAACCTCACCACCACTGAATCTTGGAACACAAATCCTCCTCTTGGCCCTAATATCAACCTCCAATCCATTAACATAACTCCACAACATAGACCTTACCTCGCGCCAAAGTACAATTATCTCATTTCTCCCCTCTGCCACCTCCCTTCATTGTCAAATCAATCTATATTCTCCCATTATTGTTGATCCCAACAAGGGTCTAATGGTATTGGGTACTTTAATGCTCACCCTGCACACATGTTGAACATACCTCCATTTCTCTTCCGAACAAATATGAGAAATATAGAAATTTCTATTGCCACACTACAACAACATTATGAGCATAATGACATATTTTAGAAATCATTACTGCCTAAGGGCGACAATAGAAGAACACAAAATTTTGAAGAAAAAATCGGAATTGGAGTTTTAATGGTTGGACATGATTAGGTCCACTGTAGTGTATAGGTAACATATTTTCAAACACATATATCCACTGGAGCCAAAACTACGCTAGACAATTCTAGCTAGAATGACCTACCTCTACAAGAAATTCAATCCACTTTATAGTAGTGGATTAGAGCCAAGATATCATTTTACGACATTGATATTCTTTTCTTGACCATATCATTGGAATAACACACCTTTTGTAAGGCTATAAAGAGCATGGTATTTTGTTAAGGATTCAAATATTATATCTGTGTATAGTATTCTATGTCATTATTTTGATTTAAAAAAAACACACCTATAGATATGTAGTTGAGTATTCAATAAAAAAATATAATGTATTATTAAAACATGATAACTTTAATGAGCATTACCAATTTTATTATATTTGATGTAAAAAATAAGTGTGTTTTTCAAGGGAAAATGGTTTTTCCATGAATATATTTTTTAAATGGAAAACAAAATATTCAATTAGAAAACATTTTCCCCTAAAGATACCTGATATGGAGCAACAGAGTACACCAATTCATAGCTCTCCTCATCATGTCATGGGAACGGTGCAGTAGTTCCAATACTTGAAATATGTCAACCACAACATCCTCTATGGAGACATGCTATCCAATAGGTTGTAGATACACTACCCGACAGTTTATGAGCAACCCAAATAATTAACCACTTTAGTAGTGTAGGATTAGACTCTCACACGTGAGGAGAAAACACCACATTGTATCACTTCAACACATTTCATGCCCATCTCTCACACAACCATATTTCTCCAGCGCATCCTTATCCATGAAGGCTTCGATCTGGTCATGCCATCCATACGTTACAACACACTCTTAAGTACTACAAAAGTGCTACTTAATATTTCATGGTCACCGACATACCTTTTCTAGGCTATCACTTTATTCCTAAAGGACGATTAACATTATCTTCACTGGGAGGATTATCATATGTCACACTTCTATCTAAATTTTTTCCTAGACCCCTGACAATCATCCTTGCATTAAAAATTAAAAACATTTTCATATTCCCACTATCCATTCATGAAATCCATCTTATAGACCCATTTTTGCACAATATTTCTTATAGTAGACATCACAACATTTCATGTAGCTACTCCATGACTAGACTCTCATAGAGAGAACATTGCCACATTTCTCGACATCTTAGCAGTTCGTCAACTTAATCCACTACAATTCCTTCTAGCAATATAAATCCTTGGCACGTTATGAATATCCCCATGGACCTCATATAACCTACACACCAAGCTACAAAACTATAGGATAGCCTCATTTATCCTTAGGAGTCTTCCTTGATTTTGTCCCATGTAAAAGAGGAGACATTCACCCTTGATACTATCACCATTTCTCACTATGAACAACATAAAACATTTCAGGTGGATATGTATTCGAGCATAATGCTCAATCCCTTGGCTCATCATCTTACACACAATATGGCACCTAGGTTACATCAACAACACAACTGCCAAATATTTTATTTTCACAGCACAATTTCTTGTAACTCCACACCCAACATTTCTAAATTCATAAGTGTTAGAGATAATCCCTCATTTATGATGCATACTAGAGTTTAGCTATTGGTTTGGTTTATTGAAGGATGTTGAGAGATTCTCTCAACCTCTCCTTCCAAGAGTGGAATAAGTTGGATCTCACTCTAATTATATATACCTGATGTATCTATGTTTGTTTGGTGAAATATAAATTATTATTTTGTATTTATGTGATATGGTTGCTCTCCATATTTTGGGCTTAATTCCTCATGGGATTGCCCAAGAATATGTGAGAGCTGTGTTGCCAATTTTTTGTAAATAAAGTATTTGTTGTGTGAATTTTTTTATTCCTGTGTGGGGGTATTTGTTGATCGGCCTTCGGTGCAAATAACCATTGCCATCATTGTGTGTTATGTGGAAGAAGGAAGCCACAAGAAAGAATCTGCCTGCAAAATTCCCCTCCGTGGAGGAGATCCATCAAACCACTGTGCAAGAAGTCGTAATTTGATGCTACCAAGGAAGGATCTGCGCGAATTGAATCCATGATTTCAATGTGACTATGATGTGGAGCAAGCCTAATTCCCAAGATCCCATATTTCCGAGAGCGGAATTCATTTTTCATGTCAGAGGCTTGATTCTCTTAGCCGGAAACGTGATTGCACAATTTAATAATAGTGAGAGCCACTTCCAGGCATTGAAAGCAATTTGGTGCATATTTATGAGATCTGGTGTAAACACTATTAGATATTTGAAGCTCTCTCATGGGTTCAATGATCAGGTTCCACCTCTCTTTGGTCGTCTTCTTTTGCAACTTCTGGGGCTTCGAAACGAGATTGCCATTTGCTAAAATCGGCTAAGAAGAGGCAACGGGTAATTATTAGATGGTTTTGCATTATTGCAAATATGTTATATTTATTTTTGGTTTGTAAAAATATATATATGAAGAACTAAAATTATAGAATAGATTAGTATAATTTTAAATTGGTGGTTCTCCTCAAATCATTAATTTAATTATGTCTATTTTTTGTCATATGTTGTTGGGACTTGTTGTACTTTGGTGCTTCAATATCGCCAGTTACACGTTATCTTGTGAGTTTGTGAGTATATAAAAGGTCAATTGTACGATTGACTACTAAAAATGTCATAATCAGATCATTTTCTTATGTAATTGTTGAATCTCTTCGGGAAATTCAACAGATGCTAGTGTATCAAAGATGGTCAGAAGATTTTGTACTTTAAATGTGTCAAATGGGAAGCTTGAATGTGTGGAGAAGAAAAGAGCAAAAGACCAAAGATTCAGAGTGTGTGTAAGCGTTGATGAAGACCAGTCAGACAAAGACAAATGATAAATTTTGTAATTGTGATTTCAGTATTTTAAGTTTTATGTAATGTAGGAATTAAAGGGGGGTGTTAGAGAGAATGCCTCATTTATGATGCATACTAAAGTTTAGGTATTGTTTTGTTTTGTTGGAAGATGTTGAGAGATTTTCTCAACCTTTCCCTCTAAGAGTGGAATAGGATTGGAATAAGATGGATCTCACTCCAATTATATATATCTGATGTATCTATATTTATTTGATGAAATACAAATTATTATTTTGTTCTTATATGATATGGCTGCTCTCCATATTCTCAATTATAAACTTTTGTATGTTACTACCTACAACGTGCAAAAGCCTACTACTTGCAACGTGTAAAAGCCTATGAATCTGAAATCAAAAGGAAAGTGGGAATACTTTCCATATAAAAAATATAAAGAGGAAAGTGAGAATATTTTCGATATAAATTAAGAGGCACTAATGTGACATATGAGAGCATGCTTACCAAGAAGCACACATCACCAGCATTCCACCTTCACCCTTTTTAGACCTTAAAGGCATTTTTCTTAGTTTGGTAATATTTTTTTGGCTTTTCTTTAAACTACTGAATCTATCAACTAATAAACTCTTTTAAAACTATTAAAACACTAATAAGGATAAAAAAACTCATAATATCTTGTAAAACTATAAAATGTCCATGATAGGGATGAACAATTTTGATTTGGAGTTTTGGCCATGCTTTCCTTTCTCCATTTTCTTTTGTTTTTTTGGCATAAACAAACTCGTAATATTTTGTAAAACTGTAAAAAGTTCATACACGGATTAACAATTTTGATTTGGAGTTTCACTCACGCATTGCTTTCTCCATTCTCTTTAGTTTTTGGCATTTATTTATGAGTTTTTTTAGATTCTCATCAATCTATATGAAATACAGGGCAGACATCATCAACTATCTGTATTATTGGTCAGTCACACTAAATCATTACGCCGAAAGGCGTATACCTATTGACAATGGGCACATTTAATGATCTTTTAACTTTAAATCTTAATCTTATGGCCAGGAATTGAAGATGCTGGCATATTCTTAGTCGTCCTCTCAAATCAATGAATGAGATTTACTCTTCATAACTTCTTTGCATTTATGAATACATGCGTTAACATGTTTACTTTTTCACATTTACCTAATCATATTAAGAAATTACTGTAAGGCTATATAATTGCCACTTTAAGATGATTAACAAAAATTATTATTTATGCTAGATTTTATTGCCACCAGGGATGTGAACCGGCTTGCGTTGTGAACCGTGGCCAAGCTTGGTTTGTGTTTCATGTTATAGCCGTCTTTAGTTAATGTGGGATGCGCAATTCGTTTCACTAACCATCAGTTACAGAATAGCCGTCATTAACTAATACGGGATGCGTGATTCGTTTCAGTATCCATCAGTTACAATAGACATTAGCTGGTCAAGTGCTCATCCTTCATGCATAAAATAAATAAGCACGTATAAAAATCAGATCATTCCATTGGACTGTAAAATTAGTGTGCTGCGTACACTTTGAAAGTTTAACTTGACCTCTTTACTCTGACTCTAGCATGGAGAGTGCGCAGAAGAATTTCCCAAGCAATAATATGATCATGAATAGATTTATATATTCTCAGATATTACAAGGAAATAGCTTAACAAATGCATGCTTTTCAGGGATTCATTCTCATGTTTGGAAACCCCGTTTGTAATTGACACTCATTATTTTGGTTCTGAAGCTTATCTGTCGACCGGAGGATAGGGTTTCCATGGTCTTTATTTATTTCGTCCATTTATTTATTTATTTATAGGGTTTCTAAATCCGATTGTGTTGTAGGTTGGGTAGAGTTTCACAGACCTACTCAGGAGAAAATGAGCGTTGGAGGAATTGATCTTGGAAACGAGCGCTGCATTGTTTCCGTTGTACGATAGCGCGCTGTTGAAGTACGGAAGTTGTTGATTGCTGTATTGTGATACTGGTTTATTTCACAGATTTCAAAGAGTGGTTTTGAATGCCGTTGCCATTGTTAACCTAAATCCCCTCTGCCAGATGCACGGGAGAACAATCACCCACTCAAGATAGATTTGAGTAAAAATGATCCGTTGAATGTTGTATTTGTTGACGTTGGGTATGCCATTCTGCAAGCGTGTGTCGCTGCATTTAAAAAGGGCCAGCTGAAGATCCTGGCTCATACTTTGCACATATCTTTGGGCAGAAGGTTTTTGATGAGGCTTTTTGATTGTATCACAGATTTAATCAGCGTTTCCTTTTCCTCCCATTTTCTGAGCTGTAAGCCTTTTGGCGTTCATCAGCCACGAGTTAGCCGCTGTGCTAGTTATAAACTATAATCAATTGTAATTAATTATATTTGATATAGTAATTATAATTTATTAAACTAATATTAAGTATAATTAACCCTAACTCTTACTTATAAGTATGACAACCACAATAATCATAGTAAGCCATTATTATGGTCATTTGTAGTAGCCTCTAATTATTTTTATCCAGAATCAACCATGACTATTTTTATAATTTTTTATTATGGACTACCATGACTATTTTCATAGTTTTTTTATTATAGATATTTTACAATATAATAGATAAAGAAACTTGTCATTCTCAAGGTATTAAGAAGCACAACCACAAAAAAAATAATTATTTTACTCGAATTTTAAAATGTACAAACACCAATCACCTTTTCCTAAGTTTTTCTTGTAAGAGATTCAGATAGAAATTATAAAATATTTGGTAAAATTCAATCCACAAGGAGCCATCAGCGTGGTTAGATCTGACGTTGAAATTGCTTCCAGGCTGTTTTGTAGAGGGCATATTGGTTTATAAATCTAATTATCGTCCAAGCTCAAATCGTTATTGAGGATACGATAATATTTCGATTGTTAATATCACGGACAAGAGTATACATCATGAAGGTTTATTAACTTATCATGGAGGAATGATGAGTGAAGCTGATATACAATCAATCAAAAATGTTGAGGATCTAGAATATACACATATGTGAAGAGTTTAATGGAGATGAGCTAAGTTGCACTGGATCTAGAATATACACATATGTGAGGAGTTTAATGAAGATCAACTAAGTTGCACTATAACTTCTGCAAATGGATTCTTTATATCAGAAAACTGAATATAAAAACTAGTTTTATCATTAAATTAGCATAGGTTTATGTTAAGTCTAATTTTATGAAATTCTCTAAAAGTAAAAGTAAAATCTAGATTATAAAATTTCTAGAAAAATCAAATCTTTAAAAGTACAAATCTGATAAAAAAAAGTTAGAATAAATATATACCATTTTCATTACTCAATTTATTATTATTGTTTAAGAGTTACAAGACGTGCACAGATCAACGAACATTGCTTCATGGCCAATCTATTAGCACACGGCATTCGGATACAAACATGACAGTCAAAGAAATTGACGGCATTCTTTTCATCATTCTTCCTCTTCGATTATTGCAACGGACTTGTGGTCTCCCTGGTGATAGGAGCCGCAAATATTGACGTAGATTCACATCTACGTCATGTTTGTTTGTTAGTTCATTCATATAACCTGGACCATCGAGTCTTTTTGGCTTTGAGTTGGCTAAATGTGATTTGCATTAAACGAAATATCGACAACCACATTACACCAATAGCCCAGCCAGAATATTTCCTTGGCATTGTAATAACACATCAGCAGCAACTCGGACAGTGAAAATAATAGTAATAACACATCAGCGGGTGAGGAGGCGGGTCATCGCAATTAATGAATTATTTTAAACATTGTTATTCACTACTTATTGAAATATGGACCACTGATAAATATGCAATTGTGATGAGAAATATATATATATAACGAGAGAGTGAGAGATGTGAACTGAAATCAATCATTAATGTTTTTATTTTATTATATATATATGATTGATAAGGAATGTGATATTAAATTGATGATGATGATGATTAATGTCCATTAATATGAATTGGTTTATCAAATCTTAAAAAGGTAAGTAATTACAGGTAAGTAATTACTTTTTATTCTTTAGAATTTTGTTTCTGTGCTAAATGTGATTTCAATGAAACGAAATATCAACAACTACAATACACCAATAACCCAACAAGAATATTTCCTTAGCATTTATCGCTTAACACAGCCTAAAAGACAGTTTAATCTTCATGACAACAGCTTGACAACGACCTCGCCACAAAAAAGATCTTTTCATGATAGCAACTCAGACAGCGAAAATAATAGTAATAACACATCAGCGGGTGAGGAGGCGGGTCATCGCAATTAATGAATTATTTTAAACATTGTTATTCACTACTTATTGAAATATGGACCACTGATAAGTATGCAATCGTGATGAGAAATATATATATATATATATATATATATATATATATATATATATAACCAGAGAGTGAGAGATGTTAACTAAAATCAATCATTAATGCTTTTATATATATATATATATATATATGATTGATAAGGAGTGTGATATTAAATTGATGATGATGATGATTAATGTTCACTAAGACCAATTGATTTATCGGATCTTAAGAGGGTAAGTGATTACTTTTGATTCTTTAGAATTTTGTTTGTGTGCTCGAAAAACATTAAAATAAGCTTTTCAAGATCACCATACTCTTGTTGAATTAAGAGGCTAGGAAGGTTGGTAGTGTGATAAATATTTTGAAAATGAGATCTAATATAGGTATAAGCTAGACAATCTAAGAGAAAGTGTTTTTCATCTTCAACCTTCTTAATGTCACAAAGGTGACACACTCTTTCATCCCATGGCGTTTTAGGAATTGACCAAATTTTTTTCTTTACACTTGGCAAAACATATAAATAATTTTGATCTTCTAGATTAGGGTTGATTACATCTTTATAATACCTTAATTTTCTTTTTTCCTTTAACTCTTTATCATAGCACATTTTCTAGACTTTTTTTTAATAGTATCTTTATTCTGCAAAATGGTTTCTTCAATGATTCCCCAATAGTTTAGCCAAGATCGTGTGTCTTTATGCCATCCTCGCTTGAGTCGATGGTGGTTATGACTTCATTTTGAAGGAATTTTAGGTAGCCTCTTGTCTTCCATGTTGTTTAACTTGTTCTTATACATTAGGTATATAGTCATAGCCATTCTTTCAATGGGGGAGAGACTTGTTTCTAAGAGGAGGATGGGATAGGGTGTATTTCCTTTAATTTTGATATTATGAGTTATAAAATTATTTTGTATTTTCTCTATCTTTCTTGGGGATTCAGGAGAGATACTACAACCTAGACATCATATCCATAAAGAATAACAGGTGTAACAAGAGTTTCAAAAAGGAGTTTCTTCTTATCCCAACTCCAAAGATCACTTGATTTACAATTATTTTCAAGCCCATAATTAGCTTTCCATCCCCTAATAATCATTTTCTCAATGCTATAATTCCAATTCATCTTGTGGTGAATATCAATTCCAAGATATTTGTATGAAGTCACTTCCTCCAAGTTGTTTTTTTCATATACAAATGTATCATAAGGGATCTTATTGGATTTAATAATCATGACCTTCCATATTGGAGAAAAAATCCTTGAGGATTGTTAGTTGGTTTTCAAGATCATGGGCACTCATTTCCATAAGAATGATATCATTGGCATAAAGAAGAAGAATGATGACTATAACATTGAGAGTAGGGCTCATACAACCTATTTTTTCCAAGCATTCTTCTAACTTGTCAATATATATCCCAAAAAGGGTAGGGGACAAGGGACAAACTTCTCTGAATCCGATATTGCAGCTAATCTATTTTGACCAACCCTCACTTTTAACTACCCAATTATGATGTGATTATGTTAAATATAAGTACTCTCTCTCTCTCTCTCTCTCTCTCTCTCTCTCTCTCTCTCTCTATATATATATATATATATATATATTGACAAACACTTAAGTTAATATCACACTCCTTATCAATGATAT
>ML785035.1:126741-142640 GCA_009831015.1 Picea engelmannii | reverse complement strand
CTAAGATCAACCATTAATGCTTTTATTTTATTATATATATATGATTGATAATGAGTGTGATACTAAATTAGGTGTTTGTCACCACCATGATGTGAAAGATAATTACCTTTTTAATTATATATTAAATATCTATTAAAATAATAATTATTAGATATTTTTATATACTTAAGTGTTTGGTATCCACCATTCATAATATTTGATAATTTATATATGTTTTCATTATTATTACTCCACACTCACCCTTATACATTTATTTTTTCTTTTTAATTTATATTATATATTTATAAAAGTTCTTTGTTGGTTCACTAGTAAAATGAGGAAAAGACGGTTACTAGTTTTGATTTTTCATATTATGAATAATAAGTGCTATCATCAAAACATAACTTATATCAACATATATATATATACATATGTCAAATCCTTTAAGACAAGTATTTACGTCAATATTAGAGATTAGATTTATGTCGTTAAAATTATGAAGGAGAAACAAAACCCACGACATTTAAATAGTTGATTAATGCAAGAAATAATTTATAAAACTTCTCTTAGTTTGATCATCAACAAATGATCCTCTATGCTCATTAAATAGATATTCTACACCAATTAGGTTTTAATCCATCGTTTATCATAACATCCCCCCTAAAAACAACATGGTATAAGAATGAAAGATTTATAAGGAGGCATTAGAGTCTATCCCCTTTTTATCACCCTAATTTCGCTCGCCTATGACATTTGAGTGGTCATACATAGGAACATCCCCAATTAATGTATAACTGAAACAATGCAACCTATCATACAATTTCATGTCTACTTCCACCCAAATAAGTAAAGTCAAACCTTTAGTTGACCATTTCTATGGTCTTCCAACACATATCCTATTTTCGGCATTGATCATTCTTATTACACTTTTATAGTCATGCAACCTCTATAAATATGGAAATTCATTACTCCTGAACTCATAAATTACCAAGGACTTGTTGAAATGAAGTAGTGGGTTTATACAAACCAAATTGAACCTACCATCTCATGTACACATATAACTTTGGCCTTTCTCAAGGTCTTTTCGAACCCAAGTGCTCACATGGATGAATAACGAGAATTCACATTGGAGCTAGTTCATGATGTCATTTCAATTCTGCCTATAGAAATGAGCCACAAGGAAACATTAAGAATGATGATTTCAAAGAAAAAAAATGAAATCAAAGGCTAGGAAATCAATATCCCTACTCATTTGTTTTACTTGATTTCCCCTCTTGCTATTTTTTCCTTCCAAGGTGGTCATCCACAAGGGGACATGCTACCCAAATACACCAATTATTGAAATTGAACATACAAGGAGGTCAAAGTGTATTGTACCTAGGGAGGATATTATGGGGTACTTGTGTAAGTAACTAAGTGGATAATAAATGTAATGTGGGCATAATCATGTAATACGACCACTTGGTAGTTGATGGGTAATAAATAGCCTGATTATGTAGTTAAGAGGAAATAACATAATAAAAATGGGTAGTTGACATGGGCCCTAGGCATACTCATGTGTAACATCCCGCTCTAGCGCACTGAGAAAACTTATTCTTTGAGGACACTTGCTCGCAAGTGATCCAGACTTTTATGATATTAAATCTTTTGTCCTTAATTATGATGCGTTATGATAGATGACATGATGTTTACTGCATTGACATAGACATGTGCTATTGACTCGGTTTTACCGAGTGTGCAGGGTTTTGGACCTTGAGGATGTAGAGGCATCGATGGAACCCCTTGGACTCTGGATTGAGTAAGGGAGTGTGCTATTTGGGTTGATTTATTTACCGTGCTATTACATTTTATTTGATGATATGATGTGGACATGTTCTGACATGATTTTTGATGATGCAGGCTAACAATAGCTTGCCAACCAAAATCACATATGGAGTAAAGAGGGCACACACGATTTCCAGAGAGGTTAAGGGAGAGGTGTGGACAATATCCCTGCCACAGCCTACTAGCACTCTCGTCGTGGATCGAACTATAGGTTAACGATTACCTAGTTCGAGAGGACCCGTGATGCCACGAGGGATGACTGTGACAGTCAATTGTGATCATTCTAAAGGGTGCGCAATAAGGCGGGGGCCTTATTCCTTAGAAGCCCTTAGTCTCCCGCAAGTTCACTAGGCAGAGTATTGACTGCAGGGATTATTGATGTCTACCAATCAGTCAAGAGGCCAGTGGCACCCTTCGAGCACGTGGTGCACTTTGAAGGGAATTTCACGCAAAAGAAACAGAAGAGGCGAGTGGCACCCTTGGAGCACGTGATGCATCCTGAAGGGCATGTCATGCAAAAGAAACAAACAAGGCGAGTGGCACCCTTGGAGCACGTGGTGCATCCTAAAGGGAACGTCGCGTTGATGTTGATGAAGGAACAAACCTAGATGGCCCTAAGACATTTAACACCTTAGGAAACTCTTAAACAACTTCCCTAACTAAATGTCGCCCAGTTCATAATGGAAGTCCTAAGTCTAAAACTTCTCTAGGGGTAAAATTTTGTCTAACCTTAAGAAAAATACAGTATAAAAAAATAATAAAAATAGAAATTAAACTAAAAAACACTTAAGAAATAGTTTTAGTCTGCATAAAACTTTTGGGGTAAAATGAAGTGAGAAAGAACTTAAATAAAATATGTGAAAAAAAAGGGGGTAAAGACGACTTTAATTTTTAATTTGTGAAAGTGTAAAAGATATTAAATTAATAATAAAAGGAAAATATTAAATAGCACAACTTTCGTTTTGGCTCTAATAAAAAGGGGAAAGAAGGGAATAATAAAAAATTAGGAAACTAAGGAATGGAGGAAACATAATAAGGAAAAGAGGGGAACTTATGGTAAAAAACAAGGTCAACATAGTAAAGAATCTGCAATTAAGAACCTTCTAAATTGAACTAAATCAACAACTTCATTTTAGGGAAAGTATTTAAACCTGTAAGGGAATCTAGGAACACCTAGGAGTAAATTTAGGAGCAACTCTAGTTGGGTGAGGGAAATGAGACAATTTAATAAATTAAAGAAAATGGTTAATGGAAAACCGTGGGGGATGAATGACACTTGTACGAAGGAGATTTTTAGAAGATTTTTATTTAAAACTTAAATTTAATGAGATTTGAGGAAAGTTTGGAAGTTCTAAAAATCTATAAAAGAGAGGAAGGAGAAGGAAGAAGGGGATTGTCTGTTAGCATAACGTTACACTTCCAGATTTGTGACTTGACTGATTACTTGTGGAGAGTTGGGATTTCCCATCTCAGAGAGGAGTGGTAGCTCGGCCTTACGAGGCGAGCTGGGAGCTAGACGTACCATCTGGATAGTGTGTGGCCCCTTTGTTGCTGGAGGGACTAAGGAGGAAGAAGAGTACCCCTAGTGTTGGCTGGGAGGTACCGATGTAGTCTCAATGGTCGGCGAGAAGGATTTGCATGGAGTGCGTGGATGACACTCGGAGCAGGCAAACATGAAAAGTTATGCCCTTCGGTTGAATGTTAGACTATGTAGGATGTATGACTTAGATTTGTAGGTGTATTATTAGTGGTGGTAAATGGTTTCATTGTGTAGGGAACTTGTCCCTCTAACATGCTCTATTTGCTTTAAATTTATATGCTGAACGGTCTCCGAGATTTTTGCGTCTGAAAATTCTTATGATTGTAATCATACGTCTGATTATTAAGACTGAATTTTTACATGCCTTAATCAAATTTTGGAATGTTAGATTTATTTTCTAAACCGAAATTAACATATCCAAGTCAATGACTTTGCATGTTTGCTTCAATTCCCAAGGTTATATGTCGAATTTGACTGAATCTACAAGTATGTAATGCCTTAAGGGTCCGATTCGACTGTTGTGCACCTTATGTTCAAATTTGTGTAGTGAGTTTTATGTGATGAAGTTTCGTTTAGAATTTTGCAATGAACTTATGAATCGAAATTTTATGCTGTAAAATTCACGTAGGGTAGTTGATGTTTGGATCTGGAAATAATTCTTTGGGTTAGAAGTTCCTTGTCCGATCTAGTTGAATTTTCCTGTCTGAAGATACCTTTATGATTATAAATTACAAGTTGACACATTACTATCCAAATGGCCGAGTCGCCTTGTTGATTCAGAACCCAAAGATTCTGTCCAACCCTTTCCTTCTTCCCTGTAGTTCCAGCCTTTAAACAAAATAAATTGTAGAGCACTTGTGTTTTTATTTTAAGGAAATCGTTGGGTCTGACTCGGCCATCTCCTTGGTTTTTGGGCATCCTTTCTTTGCAAACGACATGATTCCACACCAATTTCTCCCTATGGATGGTGTTCAAATCCCTTGCCCCTTTATCTTGTCATTACGAGACTGGAATTCATGAGTTCTTTTCTAAATGTCAACACCCAATCTTGGTTCCGTGCCTATAACCACTGGTGTTACTTGGGCTGTGTTTCCACTTCGTTGCCAACCCCTTTAAAGCCACTGTGTTGATGGTTAAACACACCCTTCTTGGACCCTACGTCTGATTGCCATTCCATTTATTTTAGCTCTGTCCCCAAGTGCTCCTTGGTAGTCTCCATTCGCGTCCTGTCACCTGGATGGAAATTTTTACTGACCATTGTTTGTCATTATCTGGTCAGGATGGCATATCTCATCCAACAATAATGTCCAAGTGTGGTCCCAACCTTCACTATTTTGAGTTGGAATCCGTGGAAGCCTGGAGCCTCGTCATAATTACTGATATGAATTGTGTCCATGATCATTGCAACAACTTTTGGACAATGGATGCACGCAGAGTTCGGATTAGTGTGAATTTTCTCATGCGCACAGTAATGGAGGGCTGCGCCCACCTAGACGATCAGAGGGTACCAACAGACCTGGCCTTTTGAAATCCTTTTAGATATCGTTGGGTTCTGAGCCTTAACTGTCATCCCTGTCGCAAATTTAGGACAGTGCGTTAGTCATTACTACCCTTCTCCCGGGCAATGTAATTCAATGCCTTACGCATTGCACCCTGGTAGCCTTAATTGCAGAGAGGTATCCAACTAAATGGAAGCAACTAGAAGGCATTGCTCCAGATCACATGCTAGGAACTGACTCAGCTTTAGTTTTTCTCCATGTTTTACTTGACCTTGCTTAGTGTCGGCAGGTATGGATGAATGATAAAGCTTAGAGCTATTTTGGTTGATTGTTTTAGATTAGTTAGATTAGAAATGAATTGATACAGGGTTATGATCAAGAGATAAATTGTAAAAGTAGTGTTATTATAATATAAAGGAGTTGCAATGTATTCGTTGACCACATTACATAGGTAAAGTTATGGTATTATTGTAAGTTTTCATGTAATATAAAATAAAATGTTGCTATCATGAGTGGTAATGTCATTGCAGTCTTATTGCTGATGATAAACATGTACAATGTTTAGTTAAATTTCTTATGTAGAATATTTTAGCTCAAATGAGGGACTCCTCATAGAATGAAAATAGTTGGGCTCTTATGCACTATGCACTACATTAGATTAGCTTAGTTCATATTAAATAGATATTGAAGGAAGTTCCTGTGCCCTATGCACTATACACTATGCACTATGCGTTAATTAGTTTAGTTAGAAAACGATCTTAATGTTATTATGGTATTAGTGTAATGTTTTATGTTAATGCTAATATTCATGGTAATGTAAATGTTAATGTGTTCATCATTATGGTAATGATATCGCAGTTTATTTATTATGGTTAACACATAAAATGCAATGTGATTGTGATTATTGCAAGACATTGTGATATAAAAGGTATTATGAGCATCAACTCACGGTGATGTTATTATCATTTTTATTGTTAGTGATAACATACAGTTGTAATGTTCTTGAAATAAGTGCACTAAGATTTTATGATTTAATAAATGGGGGATTGAGATTGATTGGATGTACCTTATGTTAAAGGTACTCGTCGGTTAATGAAATTTAAATTGACTAATTGGTCTGTAATCAATCAAAGTTGAGTCGTAGACAATGCCTTGTCTTAATTTTTGTTGGTCGTTGTCTGACTTGCGCATTTCGTAGAGGACGTGGTTGTTCATTTAATAATTGTTGCACTTGGTTGTGATATTTTATTTGCTTGGTCTGCTTGTGTTGGGTGGGATGTATACACCTCCATGTTCCTCAGAACAGTCGCCAGCCCTGAGATCTTAAATGGTTAAAATCGGTGGGAACCTGGGCTTGAGCGTTTCTTATGTGTCTTAGAGGTCCTAACCATTGCAGGGTAGGATGGATGAGTAGTCAATGTTACTTATTGTCGATTGATCATTGTTAAATGCATGAAGTTACTTGTTGTGCATCTTATGTCATCTTGTTGTGTTCGTCATGGTTGCGTCTTGTTCATCGTCGGGTGGAAACGCAGAGTCGAATGTGTGGTTTCCCTTGTACATGCACGCACACACTTTTAAAAATAAAAATAAAAAAATGCATTGGTTGTAAGAGGTTTGTCGGCATAACGAGGAGGTTTTTTACATCATGAGAAAGTATAAATACACATGAGTTTCAATGGATGAGGGATGTTTTGGGTCTATTATTTTGTAACAAGCATGGCTTGTGTAGTTATTCATTCGATAATTTGATGGTGTATTAAAACCTTGATATATAAGCATTCAAAATATGAAATATCAACCCTTAATATTGATAATTAAACCATTTTCTTCAAAGAATACAAAAACATTCACACATTTAACACAAGAATATAGAAAAGAAACCTTAAGATAGGGTCACACCATCAAATACTCCTTATATAAGGAATCACTCCACAATCCATGCTTGTTACAATACAATACATCCAACACATCCGCAATATAATGATACTTAGATATATTTATACTTTTTCATGAATATTTCTAGGTGACCATGTCAACTATCCCTTATTATTATATATTATTTTGTCTTAATTACATAGTGGACATATTTTTTTCTCATCAACTACCAAGTGGCCATGTTCCATGATTATTATTACATTACATTTATTAATGACTTGGGTACCTCCCTAGTTACATTACACAAAGGACCCTCCCAGGATTAGCTACCAAACACACAAAAGTGGATTAGATATGGTTTTATGTTTCTCGATAATTATTTGGGTGTTATATTTTTAATGCCTTCGTGTAAGTGTAATTAACTATGTAATTATCATAGTTAATCACTTCTACCCAACAACAAGGAATGAGTTCCTTAGATTGGAGAATCAATTAGCCATTTATTTTAAGCTTCAATTCCTTGTTAACATAATAACATAAAACCTTCTAAATATAATAACATAATGGTAACAAACTATAGGTAATTATAAGAATCATGAACATTCCAAAAGAGTAATGAAAACATAATACTAAACCTAATTCAAAATATAAAAAAACCTAGTAGAAGGAGAGAAAACATTCATTGATTTTGGTTATTTTTGTGGTTCCATATTTTGTGCGATTAGGTGAGAGGAGATATTAGTACAAGAGTGATAAAAGAAACATGTAGAAGATTATATCAATCTATAGTATCTGATTGATTTGAAATAATATGGGATGTTATTTTGATCTATATTGTATATAACCATAATCCTTAAAAATGGTAGACGAGCAAACCCATGAACGATTGCTGTAAAAGAGTTAAGATATGAAATGTTGGAATATGAAGTATATTATATATCCAAGATTATATCCTTTCTCAATGTTTGGTATTAAAAAATATTGACTCATTTTATAAGAGGTGTAATTTTCATGAGAAACTAGAATTGCATGACAACTTGAGGTAAGAGAATGTGACATTAAGGTTCGAGAAAGGTAACTATAGTAAGAAATCTTATTACCACTTATTATTCCCTGTCGTGGGCATAGAAGGACTATATCGATCGACAATTTGTTGACTTAATATTAGTTTTTCCTTTGACCATAAATATTTTCATAATCTCTATTGTTGGAGCTAGGGAACTAAAAAGAATGATGTTTATATATTAAAAAGTACTATATATCTAGTGATATGATTGGATAACAGATTGGAGGTCTTATTTCCAGCTTCACTATTCCCAATGTTTTATATGTCAACATATCCAAACTTTTTTATCGTGTACAGTCTTTTTGAATCATATATTTTTCCTCTGTATTGCTTGATGGTGGTTTAATGCTATCATTAGTTCGAATGTTTGTCTTAGCATTTTCTGCTAGCTAAATGTATTTCGATGTTTGATATCCTAGCATATCCAAAGTTTTTCCTTCAAATACATTCTCTACTATTCAAACTATTGTTACATAAATTATAATAAGAAAACATTGGTACGCCAGAGACCTACCACATTGCATTTTTTCTTAAATGTTTATAGAGCGTTTACTTAACAGGCTTGGCAGCATTGAGTGTTTACTTAGCAGGCTTGTTACAATACATTTTCTTTTGTTTTTTTATTTTATATGCAATGTTCTCTGTAGTCCATTTGGGCAATATTGTGCTTCAAGGACATTGTTGGTTCACTTGTTTATGATTTCTTCTTCTATCTCCACTGATTTCTTATTTTCTTGTTGTTCTTGTTCTTGTTTGCTTGTTCATCTTGTTGTAGTTTGAACGTTTGGGGTTCTTCAACAATGATTGGAACTGCGACATTCTTGGTGGGCTGGTTGTTGCTTTCTTCTTTATTTGTTGGATGGTGTTTATTGTTGTTTGATTTAACTTTGTAGGCTTCGATTCCTGTGGCTATAGTTGGGCCTTTTGGTGCTTCTTAACTAGGTTTTTATTTGTTGCTTTCTTTTGTTTTCCTAAGGCTTGCAATGTTGGGGTGTTGCATCCACTGTTGGATCTGTTGTTACATTCTTTTGTAGTTTACGCCCCATAAAATACTATTAAGATAAAATAACATACAAAATTTTGCAGTCGATGTAAATTACATCTCTTATGCCTTCAACCAGAGTTTGTCGGCCTCCAACTATATTTCATAGCTGGCGATGTTTTTTCCATGGTTTATGTCTTACTATGGTTTCATAGTTATGAGAGTAAGTTTTGTTGTCTGAGCGATACAGTTGTTCTCTCCTTTTTTTCTTCCTCTTGTAAACTTTCCCATTTTTTACCTTTTGTTCTTCTGCTCTATTATTCATTTTTGGTTCTATGCTTTCTCACGTTTTTGTGCTCGCGGGTTCCCGGTGTAGAAAACTAACAAATTGTTATATCCATCTATATTTCACATCATGATTCTTATCGACCATCGTTTGGTTGCATAATTATCCAATTTTATGAACGTGGCTTCACGGATAGGTGCTATCGAACTATCGTACCTCATGTTCGGTGTATACATCTTGCACCAAGAACTTTCATTCTCTACAATTCGAGCCCGCACTCCTTGAACTCACAACCATGCCTCTTCCTATGATGAGTTTTTCTCCCTGACATATCTTTCCATACTTAGTCAAGTTTTCAATGTTTTGTGGGTTAACACCTTTCCGAGTTCATAAAAGTTTAAAAGAATTTGTCGCTCCCCTCCATCCCCGCTATATTTCACCCTTCCCAATAGACATTAATTTTTCCTTCAAAGGTCACAACCGACCAGAAAAATTCGAAAATATTGGCTTTCATAAGCGTAAAGCTCCAGAACATCTCCCATTAAAATGAACAAATAGATGAATATTATGGGATTTGGTAATTTATTTTGCCTGCATTTTGAATTTGCAAAAAAAAATAAAAATGTCTCTTCTAGTTTTTAAAAGGCTTCATCATAGTAACAATGCAATACTTTACTACCTTACTGTCATCCATGAACATGTCACCCATAGAGGCCTTGATGTCATGTCCCTCTTTAAAATTGTGCATATGTTAGATGTCAGATTTGAGAATCTGAGCGGATATGGAAATGTTAGTATGTGCTATTAGTCACTATTCAACGTACATATTCGAAACGATTGGCATTAATAAGCGAAAATATTGAGAGAATCCTTCATTAAAAAAAGTTAACCCAAAATCTACGGAAGATCATATTGTCATCCTCCAACATTTCTTTTCAATACTTATTTCCATTTCTCTCTATCATCAAAGAGTTGGGATTGTCCCTTCATTCTAATGTTCCTGGTCATGGACATTTAAGACAACTTAGAGATGTGATTGAGGCCCAAATGAAAGAAGAGAGACTCGTTTTATGTGACTTGAGATTTGGGTCAAAAAAAACTTTGTTATCCAATAGAAACTCAGATAGGAGAAAAAAAAGAACAAGTATCTTCTAGTTGGTGTTTTCCCTGTATTTGATTCTTTGTTTGGTTGAAAATCCTACCTAGAGATTTGTTTGTTGATCTTCTTTGTTTTATTGCTGGGAGTTGGAATGGATTTTCAAGTTACCTGGAAAATAGTTCTTCGTTGAAGTATATAGTTTCTTCCAACAACACAGATTTGGCAAGTGTATCAAATTCTAGAGAGAACACAAGAATTTTTCTTTGTCAGGGGCGTCATACTTATTGTTGCTTGCAAAATGGTCTTTGATGTTCATAGATGACATAAAATATTACTCCATTTGTGAATGTACCCAGAAGAGGGTAACATAAATTCTATGGGTGGATAAAATGACATATTATAACTACAAAAGTTTCTATTTCAAAGTTTATTGAACTACTTCTAGATGTGGTAATAGACTTGATAGAAAGCCATTTTCTTTGTCAAAGTTTGTTCACTATCCTATGGATGTAGTTATAGACTCCACATATTTTGTGTCACCTCTGAACATTCTATACCTTTCTGCGGGCCTCCATGTCTACCACCACTATGCCGAAAGATATATTCTGATGCGATCTGCAACATTTGGTACACTTGCCAGACCTGTGTTGATGCAATCTGTAGCATTTGATACACGTTCCAGACCTGTGCTGCTAGAAGAAGTCATGTACTTCAACAGAAGAACATTTTGTAGCTGGCTTGGATGTTCAACATACAAATATTCAAGTAGGATTTTCAACCAAATAGATGATCGAATACGGGGAGAATAACAGTCACAACATACTTGAATTTTTTTTCTATCCCAAAACTGATGTCACATAAAACAACTCCCTCTACTTTGAATTGGGCATGAATGGAATTTCTAAGTTGTCTCAGATGTCAATGGTCAGGAACATTACAAGCAAAGCACATTAAACCCCAATTTTCCGATGACATAGGGAAATTAATACTTAACAAAGAATGGAATGTTGAATAACCAACCAATGAAAGCATTCCATATCTATAAGAGACAAGCTATCCAACAAACTGGGATAGATCTAGTTGGCAACATCAATTAAGTCCAAGACCTGAAATTGATATTCAACTCATTGTTTTTTACGAATAAAGGATTTGATCGTCAAGAAGAATGTCAACAAGCTTCATCATTATTCATATTTTTTATTGGTTGGTGATAGGCCAAATCGCAATCATTGTGGAAAATAATCTCAATTGTATTTTGTAGCCCATCTTATTTGAATATAGAATATTTGCGGTTTTTTTTTATGGTGTTTTCCAATATCTGGTATTTCTTTTCATTTTATTTTGTACCATTTTTTGTATGTTTCGTTAAACATGGACGACAAGTTTTTATTTATGTTGCCTAGTGCTTCAATTTAAATAAAGGCTACTCTATTCGTTGCTTACATTTTACATGGAAGAATAATTTGTCATAGGCCATACTTATGTGGCATCGACCCTATACTTAAAGAAATAAATTGGATGACCCGTCCAACTTTCATTCTTCGAGAACCATAAATAGACTTAATTAATGACTTACAACAAGGCAACTCAAGTGTTGACTCCATGTTCCGATTCAAATTCTTTCATATATTGCAACTTCTTCTATTCGATAATCTCTGTGCATATATACTAATATGAGTACTATTCGAATAAATATAAAAAATTCCTCTTAGCCAAAACTTAGCCAATTATCTGGCCACCAGGTCCCGGTTTTGCGGTATTCAACAACTATGTCCCCTAATCTGTCATATACATATTGCAACCAAAAAACATCCGTGATATGCAATTCATTCTTTAACTAGCGATAACTCACCCTCTGGCCATTGGGCCCCCAGTTTGTGATGTCCAACAACTATGTCCCTTGTTCTGTCATATACATGTTGGAGACAAAGAACTTCCATGTTCTCCAATTTATGATTTAACTAGTGATAATTCATCAGGGGTTAGAAAAGATTGGCATTAATAAAGGAAGAATAGATTTTCTTATGTGAGATACTTAGTCATTTTCCCCTTTTCTTCTTCTTGTTTATTATCACTTTCTGGTTATATACTTAGTCACCTTTCTATGATCGCGGGTTCCAGGGTTGGCAGGATGACATATCTTCATCTCTATCTATATCCTCACATGATGAATCTAACCTACTGTTGTTCCTTTCAATACATAGCCAATTTTATGGTTGTGGTTTCAAGGTTGGCTCTTTCGAACTCTGCTACTTCATGTTGCATTATATACATCTTGTAGTCAAAACTTTCATGGTTTCAACAAAATTTGCGAACGAAACAACATCCTGCAAATTGGGAGATGATTTGAATTTGAAACAAAAATAACCCATTAATATATATTAATATGAATACTATTGAAATAAATATCAAAACTTTCTCTTGGCCAATATTTAGCCTATTATCTGACCACTAGGTCTTGGGTTTAAGGTATCCAACACCTATGTCCCCTCTTACGTCATATACATCTTGGAGACAAAGAAATTTCATGATCTGCAGTTTATTCTTTTACTAATGAGAACCCAATAGGGGTTCGAAAACATTGGCATTAATAAACAGAAAAATGGATTTTCTACTGCGAGATACTTAGCCCTTTTCCTGTTTTCTTCTTCCTATCCATTATCACTTTCTGGTTATATACTTAGTCGTCTTTCTATGATAATGGGTTGCAGGGTTGGCGGGATGACATATCTTCATCTCCATCTATATCCTCACATGACGATTCTGACTGACAACTGTTCATTTCCATACTTAGTCAATTTTATGGCCGCGGTTTCCAGGTTGGCAGATACAAACTCTCCTTTTCTTCTTCTGGTCCATTATCGCTTTCTGGGTATATAATTAGCCTCCTTTCTATGATATATGGTTCCAGGGTTGGTAGGCTGATATGTCTTCATCTCCATATATATCTTCACATGACGAATCTGACCAACCATTATTCCTTTGCATATCTATCCAATTTTATGGCCATGGTTGGTGGGTTGACGCTTATGAACTAAGTTGTTTATTATTCCATGATATACATCTTTCACTCAAAATATCTGTGGTCTAAAATTCCACCCTAGGTTCCTTGTATACATTAATGTCGCTCAAAATATCTGTCATTTCCTTCCATCCCCACCAACTTCACATCCTTCCTAATATACACCAACTGTACTCTTACTAGTGACAGCTGGACACATTGGTACGAAAGAATTGGCACCCCTTCCTATGCCATATACAAATTGACTACTAGACTCCTACATCGTCCCCTCTTCCATGTTACACATTATACATTCAAATATTCTGAGCTATACAATTTGGTCGTTAGGGCCTTTCTTCTTCTGGGGAAACCTTGTCACCCTATTTTGGATCCTCGCATTGGCGGGTTCACGAAAAACTCCAAATTGTAGTAATTGTTTCATGTTCTTCCCATCCTCATACTTATTTCTAGATATGGAACACCAAAGTTTTAATACTAAAATGGCATATTGAAACAACCATAAAAGTCGTCATTAATAAGAAAAATTCTCGACAACCAACCATCGTTACAGAACTTGTCCAGAAACATGCAAACAAGATCTTCCCAGGTAATGGAAAAGCTATTACAAATTTCAATATATTAGTGAAATCAAGTCCTGACCAGAATTTTCGTGTTCCATACTTGCACACTTTTGTGATTGCAGGTTCCCGCATTGACGACCTCAAAATTGTGTTTTGAATCTTCCACGAGCTACAAACAATGCATGGAGTTCTACAATATACAATTTGTTCGCAGGAATGTATAAAAATTATTAATTTTTCTCTTTCCCCCCCCTCTATTATCCCTTAGTGGTTCTATATTTAGTTGCAACTATATGATCACGACCTCATGGATTCACAAAGTGGCAACTCTTTATCTATATCTTAACACCATGAGCCTAACCAACCATAATCCCTTTCAATACTTAGCCAATTATCTGATCACTGGGTCCTGGTTTTTCGGTATCCAACACCTATATCCCCTATTCCATCATATACATCTTGCACCCAAAGAGCTTCCGCGATCTACAATTTATTCCTTTACTAGTGAGAACTCACCAGTGGTTCGAAAGGATTTGCAATAATAAGCGAACAATAGATGTTCTTCTATGAGATACTTAATCGTTTTTCCCTTTTCTTCTTCCTATGTATTATCGATTTCTATTTATATACTTATTCTCCTTTCTATGATCATGGGTTCCAGTGTTGGCGGGATGACATATAATAATCTCCATCTATATCCTCACATGACAAATCTCATTGACCATTGTTCCTTTCCATACTTAGCCAATTTTATGGTCGCGGTTGTCGGGTTGGTGCTTTTGAACTCTTCTTATTCTTGTTCCATGATATACGTCTTGCACTCAAAATTTCCATGATCTACAATTCCACCATGGACTCCTTAGTCCTTTTTCACTTTTCTTCTTCCTGTGTATTATCATTTTTTGGTTATTTACTTAGTCGCCTTTCTATGATCGTGGGTTCCAACATTAGAAGGATGACATATATACATCTTTGTCTATATCCTCACATGATGTATCTGACCGACCGTTGTTCCTTTCCATACTTATCCAATTTTATGGTCACAGTTGTGTTGGTAGCCCTACATGATTTTTTGCTTTTTCAAGTGACAAATGACAATACATGTAGTTTCCTACACCTCATCCTGTAAATATTTCTATTTGAAGGTGACTATTCATTTGTAGAAAGGATGTTTTGGTTGTTCATGTTTATTTCTATCTTCCATTTCCATGCTTGATTCATGACTGAAAGCATGAGTCAAGCATTAAAACTTAAAATCGTATTACAATTCTATCTAAGGCCTGGTCTTTAAAAGGGTCGATGTGCTTACATCTCTTTTCATGATTTTTTTTTTTCTTTGAGCTTATCATATATCAATGAAATAATTATTTTTAGTTTCTCTTGGATTGTAAGTTTATATTTTGCATCCTTTTTAAATATACCAAGAATCTATTGGCTTTGGTTTACAAAAAAAAATATTTTTTTTAACCTTTGCAAATCAGATATACTCATTACTTGTCATGGGAATTAAACACACCCCGATCATGTTGATTAAGGTTGGTTGTCATTGATGTCAACCCTTGAAGAAAGACCCATAGCACAAAGTTTTGGGTAATGGACCCAATAGCATTTGATGTAAATATGACTCATTATTGTTTTGTCATGGTTGATAAGAAGTAAATATGGATGAACTCCAAAGTGGTCCCCTTATGGTGAAAGCCCTCACGGGAAGACGCTTTGTGGAGTAAGAGAACCCATGCTTAATTATGGAATAATGAGATGAAGGAAAGTGAATTTGTTAGGGAAAATATCCTAGATGTATAGTTCTTGTCATGTCATTTCCGATGGTATGTGGAATGTCACATAATTCCTCACGGTTAGATAGTTATGGCCATGAGAAGTTGGAGACCCCAGGTTTGGGTAATGGACCCAAGTTTGTTTGATGGGTAATGGTATGAGTTATGATATATTTTCAGATAGTACTATTCTATATGGATAGTACATGTCATTCCATTTCTGGTGGTATGTATAATGTCACATAACTCCTCACGGTTTGAGAGTTAAATCCTTACGAAGTTGGAGGACCCTCATATGTCATCTAAAAGCCCCAAAAGGTCAAAGTAATCAAAGTGGTTTAAGAGATTTTAAAAGGTAAATAATAAAGTGAAGTGATGAGTGTATTATA
>ML785035.1:114083-126691 GCA_009831015.1 Picea engelmannii | reverse complement strand
TAAATTCTTTTGATGGTGCTTTCTAAGGTATGTTATTTTCAGGTCATCTCACCATTTTCGCTATAATTTTTTTTCTATAATGATTCAGATCCTGAAATTGCTATGCAAGTGAGAAAACATATCCAAGTATCTGTGGTTCAAAAATCATCATGTGGGTCGTTTTATTTTTGGAGTTACACTCTGTGGAAAATAGGGTTTGTGGCCAGTCCTGAAACTAGTCAAAATCATGTGTTTCGGGTAAAAACGTCATAACTTCTTCATAACAGATCCAAATTCATTGATAACAAATGTGTTGGTTAGGGTATAGTCTTTTTTATTTTTTGTAATAGTTTCATATCATTTAATGAAATATTTTGTGCCGGTCACTCTCTACAAGGACACTCTCTAGAATAAGCCAGAATTCAACAACGTATGCCATTTTTGCTATAACTCCTTTTATGAGAGGTTCCAAGTAGTGCCACTTGGAGGAATTTAATAAAACACACTGAAGAACAATGTATATCAGTTTCAAATATTTATACATTACAAGTTCAAAGTTATGTACTTCAAGTTAGGGTTGTTGACTAATCCAAAACTAGGCTTCTGAGACTAAAGAAAAGTTTGATGAAAATGCTAGTATCTGTTGTTAAAGTTAAGGAAGGTTTGTAGGAATGTGATCAGATAAACCAGGTCTATTACAAAGCTAAAAATCATATTTTGATGATGAAATTGATGAGGTCTTTTGGTTGAGGTACATGTTGAGTACATGGTTGAGACAATAGTTGATGAGTTGGCACATACATGAGGTGTATAGTTGATGATGTTGGTACATATTGACGAGTCATGTTTGATGAGTAGTTGAAACATGATTGGTACATACTTGGTACATGGTTGGATGCACTTATTTATGGTACAAGTTGATTACAAGATTGTGCATGGTTGATGCACTTGTTTATGGTATAGGTTGATTACAGGTTGGTGCATGGTTGATGCACTTTTTATGGTACAGGTTGGTGCATGGTTGATGCACTTTTTTATGGTACTGGTTGATTACAGGTTGGTGCATGGTTGATGCACTTGTTTATGGTACAGGTTGGTGCATGGTTGATGCACTTGTTTATGGTACATGTTGATTATAGGTTGGTGCATGGTTGATGCACTTGTTTATGGTACAGGTTGATTACAGGTTGATGCATAGTTGATGCATGGTTCAAATTTATTGGTACAGGTTTATAATGGTATATCTCACAGTGATAGTGTGACAGTGGGTCCATCATTCTAATTCTACTTCAGGGTTGTAGGACGGGGCAAGGATAGGTGGTTGTAGCCACCTTCCGGTTGTAGTCGAAGAAAATAGGGGGTTGTAGCCTCCTTCTGGTTGTAGCCAGAGAATTGGGGAGTTGAAGCTTCCCTCAGGTTGTAGCCTGAGAAACTAGGGGGTTGGAGCCTCCTTCTAGTTGCAGCTGGAAAAAAAGGAAGTTGGTGCTTCCAATGAATGTAATTATTCAAGACATATAAGAAAAAACATTCCGTGGTTTTCTCCCGATTTGGGTTTCCACGTAAAACACTGGTGTATTGTGCATGTGTGTGATTGTTTATTTATTATTGCTCATTATTGGATAATAATTCTACATTGATATAACATTTGAAGAAAAAAGATTATAATTACGTTATTACTTATTCACCCCCCCTCTCAGTAATCCAATAGATCGTACCCTGTACTTCATTTTAGCTGACAGTTTGAATTGACTGGCTTCTCATGACAGATCAAGGTTTGTTGTTATGCTCTGTATCCAAAACGGACATCACCATAAGTGCCTGAACTTTGTGTCTAAAACCCTTATTCTTATATTGTGGTCATGCTGGTGTGATTGCTAGTTTTTCTCCTTTGTTATCATCCTATATTTGTCTCTATTACTACTATTGCTTAAGCCCATAGTTATTTTGGGTCACATCTCTTACCATGTGTTCAAATCCCGATGGCCCCTTTTGTCTGATTTGAGCCAAATGGCTCCCAAACTTTGTTGTTGTATGATGATACGAGTGAGCATCTGAAGAGCCAGGGTTGGGATATGTTTATTAAGAAGTTTAAGGGTTATAATTTGGGAGTGGCCAAAGAATTCGCCCTTACATTTGATGGATGAAGAGCCAAGGTAGGTGATGTTCAGTTGGAAATCACCGAAGAATTTCTGAGCGCAAGACTCCCCCTCACTGGTAAAAAATGTTTTAAAAATTTGAAGTTGGACAAAGTACCTTGCAGTCTTTTCATCACCTCCAGAAAAATTGAGTGTTGTGACAAAGGTATTATGGTCTCCCTACTCAAGCTTAGATGGCATGGTTTATTAGCATTTTTAAAAAAAATTATTACCTATGAAGGTCGTTATGGCCTGCTCTTCCTTTACCATGTGCGACTGCTCATGCATTTTATTGGCTTCCATTTAAATGTTTTGTTTTACCTGCGAAGAAGTTTGTATAAAATTGTAACATCCCACTCTGGCACACTTACAAAACTTATTCTTTGAGGACACTTGCTCGAAAGTGATCAGGACTTTTCTGATATTAATACATTTATGATCGATTATGATGCGTTCTAATAGACGACATGATGTATTACTATTGTTATATATAGGTGCTATTGACTCAGTTTATTTGAGTGTGCAAGGTTTTTGACCTGGAGGCTGCAGAGGCATCGATGGAACTCTTGGACTCCGGATTGAGTCAGGGAGTGTGATATTTGAGTTGATTTATTTACCATGATATTTATTGATTTGATGATATGTAGCTGACATGTTCTGACATGATTCTTGATGATGACGACTGACGATAGCTTGCCGACCAGACTCACATATGGAGTAAAGGGACCA
This sequence comes from Picea engelmannii, assembly GCA_009831015.1. Lineage (NCBI taxonomy): Eukaryota > Viridiplantae > Streptophyta > Pinopsida > Pinales > Pinaceae > Picea > Picea engelmannii. The sequence goes on along the minus strand of ML785035.1, from coordinate 123,848 downwards.
CACATGATTTCCAGAGAGGTTGAGGGAGAGGTGTGGACAACAGCCCTGCCACAGCCTACTAGCACTCCTACCGTGGCTCGAACTGTAGATTAACGATTACCTAGTTCAAGAGGATCCATGATGCCGTGAGGGAAGACTGCGACAGTCGCTCACGATGATTCTAAGGGGCGCGCAATAAGGTGAGGGCCTTACTCCTTAGATCCCTTAGTCTCCCACAAGTTCACCTGGCGGAGTGTTGACTCCAGGGGTTATAGATGTCTACCAATTAGTCAAGTCAGTGAGTGACACCATTGGAGCACGTAGTGCATCCTGAAGGGCACATCGCGCAAAGAAATACAAGTCGGCGAGTGGCACCCTTGGAGCACGTGGTGCATCCTGAAGGGCACGTCGCGCAACAGAAGCAAACAAGGCGAGTGGCACCCTTGGAGCACGTAGTGCGTCCTGAAGGGCAAGTTGTATTGATGATGATGATGAGTCAACCTAGATGACACTAAGACCTTAACGCCTGATAAAATTCTCAAAACGAATCCCCTAATTGATTGTCACCCAGTTCGAATCTAAACCTAAAATTTAAAACATATCTAAGATAAAATTTTGACAATCCCTCAGAAAAGATCCTACAAAAGTAAACATAAGGGCGTAAACTAAAACCCTCCTAGGTGTTAATTAAATTCTTCTTAAAATTAAAGGGGGTAAAGTGAAGAAAGGGAATAAATTAATTAAAATACGTGGTGTTAATGGTAAAAAGGAATATAAAGTTAAAGAACATGTGAGAGTATAAAAGTAGTGAATTTAAAAATATAGAAACGATTAATAAGCGCATTTATCTTTTGGGTTTAAAAATAAAAAGAGAGAAATAAATAATAGAAATAAGGAGACTTGTAATAAAGGAAACTTAATAATGGAAAGTAGGGGACATAGGGTAAAAAGAAAAAAGGAATCAACAATTAAGGAGTTAGTAAAATGAACTAAATTTTGGCAACTTCATTTTAGGAATGTTATTAAAAGCATGAGAGGGGATCTAGGAACCCTAGGAGAAATTTTAGGAGCGACTAAAGGGGGGTGAGGGAAATGAGTCTTTTAATTATTAAAAAGAAATTAATTTTTGGAGAAACGTGGGGGATGAGTGACACTTGGACGACAGAGAATTTTTAGAGGATAGTCATTAAAAATTAAATTAATAAGGATTTAGGAAAATAGGTGGGTCTCAAATTTCTATAAAAGAAGGGGAAAAGAAGGAAGAAAGTGGATGAATGGCTAGCGTAACGTTACGCTGCCGGATTGTGGCTTGACTGTTTGCTTGTGAGGAGTTGGGAATTTCTCAGTTGTATTGGAGTGGTAGCTCAGCCTTGGAGGCGAGCTGAAAATCTAGTCTTATCTTTGGTTCTTGTGTGGCCCCTTTGTGGCTCGGGGGGCTAAGGGGGAAGCAGAGTACCCCTAGTGATTGGCTGGGAGGTACCGGTGAGATTTCTGCGGTCGGCAAGTAGGAGCGGCAAGGAGCGCGGGACGTCAATCGAGGCACGGACTTCAATCAAGGCGGTCGAAAGGGAAAAACGTACGCGCGTTATTTTGTATTAGAATGCTTGGATGTAATTCTTCGTTGTAATAGTGTTTCTGTATATCCTTTTCATTCATCGCTCTGGACTGTATCAAATCCTTTCTGCTGTAATTCTAGACTGTATAAAATCATTCTGCTGTAACTTTGGACTTGCAAATTGCTACAATCTTGTTGTATTTATGGATCAAATTTGTAGGTTTACTGGAGTGTCGTTGTTAATCTAGAATTGAACTATTGTATTCGCGTCATTTTAAATCTACCATCTAGAAGTATTGAATTTCTTGGTTCACTGTCAATAAAATTCAACCCTTGAAATCAGAATTGTATATGTGAAAAATGCCACTTCTAAATCATATAGTCGAATGTATAATTTCATTATGAAACTGTCCATCTAAATCGAAGATCATAGTTTAGGAGTTTCATTTGGTTATTGAAAATTATTACACTCGGATTTATTTTAAATTCAAGAATCGTTGTAATATTTATTTACACAACTCGTTATGATATTCATAAATTGTTGTAATATTCTTGCACAATCGTTGTGATATTCAGGAATCGTTGTAATTTTTATGAATCGTTGTAATCATTGTGATATTCATAAGTCCTTGTAATCGGATTTTTGGTTGTTGTTCATTGAACCAGAAGGTTTTACAATCGTTGGCTTTTCCTTTTTCATTTTTTCATACTGGTATAATCGTTTGGCAATGCATTTTTATTTTGCTGCAATTCGCTGAGGGAATGATGATCTGCCCCTCCTACGTTTGATACTTCGTTGTTTCCATTACTGCGTTCCTGCAAAACTGTTGGCAATGCGTTTTTTTTTTGGGGGCTGGATTTCATTGAGAGTAATGATGTTCATTCCTGTACAATTGTTGGCATTTCGTTTCCATTCGTGCTGCATTTTCACTGTGTTGTATCTATGGATTATGGGATTCCATATCTCTGTGTCATTTCTTGCTTTAAATCGTTATTACACCTCTGTGGGGTTATCATATCTCTGCGCCTTAATCGTTTGCGTTGATTAACCTCTGACAACGTTTTAAAACGCCCATGCCTGCACATGGAGGATGCTCATGTACCCGTTGCTAGCTGTGCTTTATGACTGTGTTGAATTAATAACAATTCCATATGACTGCGTTGATTATTTGATAGGCGTGTTCTGTTACAGTTGTATTTGGCAAGTGACCGTTACTTTCTTTGTTGTAAAACCCCTTCTACACCCACTTGTCTTATGTTTAATTCATTGTTGTCATGATTGTTTTTATATCTGAGTCGATGGTAAGAGGGGAGTTTCTTCCCGGTTGCCTTGGGTAATTTCCTTGATCCATGTGGTTCGGTGTAATTTTCCCTTTTCTGCGCCCTGGTGGGTTTTCTGTTCAATCACCTTTCTTGCTAAACTTTAGGGCCCCGTTACTTAAATTGCGAAGCTAACATCATAAGGGTATCAGCATGATTGGCGCTGCCCTGGTAGTTGCAGGTTCTACTGTTAATAATAGTAATAAGACGTAATGTGCATGTCGGCTAATTTCAATGCCTCTTGATGTGAAAAGAAGGGATATGATTGTGTTATGCTAATGTTGTATAGTTCCATGGTGATTAATAAGCAAATAAATGTAAGCCATTATCCTTTTAATTAAAATGTATTTAGAGTATAAGGTGTAGATATGATTACGGTATGCTAATGTTAGTATAGTTCCATTGTGAATGATTTAAGCAAATAAAATGTAAAACCATTGTCCTTTTTATTTGAAATGTATAATAAGTATAAAGGGGTGGATATGATTATGTTATGATAATGTTAGTATAGTTTCACTGTGATTAATAAGCAAATAAAATATAAAGCCATTATCCTTTTTAATTGAAATGTATTTAGAGTATAAAGGTGTGGATATGATTATGTTATGCTAAGGCTAGTATAGTTTCATTTTTATTGATAACAAGTAACATGTAAGGTCCTTGTCATTTAATTGAATTTTTTTGTAATAAGGGAAGTAATGACATGGATATGTCATGAAACTATTAATATAATTTCTTGGGAATAATGACTTATAACAGAAAGGACCTTGAATCGAAGTGCAATCAATTATCATAATTCAGTAAACGGGGAATGCAGTTAACTGTTGATACCTTATTTAAGGCAGGGTTGGAAACTCGTCGTTAATAGAAGTCAATGGAGTAATGGTTGTAATTGATGTCAATGGGTCTCTCTAGTGGCTGGTCGTTGTCGAAGTCCTTCTAACTTGCGTCTTCCGTAGAGGTCGGGGTTGCCCTTTATTTGTAGTACTTGGTTCTCTGGCATTGCCTGGTCTGCTTGTGTCGGGCGGGTTATAGTCACCCCCTTGTATCCTTAGGAGACATGTCGGTGGGTGTGATTTTTTTGTGTAAGGAATCCAGTACCATATCAAGAGTCTCGAGCCCTTTAAAGGTAGGGTTTCCACTCTTGCAACACAACTAACAGAGATTACTAGTTTCTGCCTGAGCAGTCGGCCAGGAGCCTGTCTAATCTTCTTTCGAGAAGACATAAGACTAAAAGCCCTGCTTTTCTATGCATAAATGGTAAACTCTACTGTTGGATTCTTCCATCTGTGACTGTACTGTACTTAACACCCGGTGTCGTTTTTTGCTTACAGGTGCTAGTTGTATGCCTTATGTCTAGGGGCGTTTATTGCTTCTTGTCATTGTGATGTGTCGGGGTCGTCTTGTTGTGTTCGTGTTACTTGCGACATGTTCTAGGTTGGGTTACTAGTTTCTTCCTGAGCTGTCGGCCAGGAGCCTGTCTAATCTTCTTTCGAGAAGACATAAGACTAAACGCCCTGCTTTCCTGTGCAGAAATAGTAACCCTAAAACCTTGGATTCTTCCCTTTGTGTTCTTACTGTGCACCCCCAGTATGTCTTAATGTTTGTGTTGTGCGCCTTATGCCTATGGTCGTATATTGTTGCAGTTACTCATTGTGTGCCTTCAGTCTTCTTGTGTTGAACATCGTGGTTGCATCTTGTTGGTCGTCAAGTGGTGACATAGAGCTAGGTGTGTTGTTACTTCTACATGCACGCACACCCCTTACACAAAAAAAAAATAAAAAAATTGCACCTATTATTATAATGGTTGTCGTAACGAGGAGGATGTTACATATAGTATCAGAGCGAGGTTTGACCTGCGACTTGGGATTCGCTACAACTTCCGTTGACATGATTATATTTGATTCTTCTGTTGCTGATTAAGTTGTTTGTGTGTGTGCAGGTAATCATGGTTAGAGGACACCATGGAGGCAGAAGATGGGGTGCTAGGGGAGGAGGCGTGATGCCTCCAGCAACATCCACGCCTGAGGGCTCTAACCCCCAGTGAGGCGAGTAGGTCCTTGGATAGGAGCAGATCACAGTTGTCGATGTCGTGGGGATGATGAGATCCTTTCAACACATGTCTGAGGCACTGATCAGTCAATTGGACAGAGATGAGGCCAGGGCGTCGGCACCTATCAAGGTTCTGTCGTGCACACTGGCTGTTACATGTAGCATTCACCGTGAACTCGAGAAGGTAAAATTTCCCGAGTTCTTTGGTGCCCCAGATGGCACAGCCGCCAAGGCATGGTTGGAGAATATGGCGATGTGCTTCGCACTTCGTGATTATACCTCCAACATGAAGGTCCGCATGGCCTTCTTTCAACTAAAGGGGAGCGCTCTTCTATGGTGGAAGATGCTCCTGGCACAGCTGAACATGGTCGTCGAAGATGTGTCATGGGAACTGTTTGAGGAACGGTTCTGAGAGAGGTATCTTTCAGAGGAATTCATTGAGCGTCAGCTCAATGAGTTCAATGCATTACGAGAGGAAGGTCATACGGTGCCTGAGTACGAGGCACATTTTATGAAGCTTCTCCAGTATGCTCCGCACCTGAACACTGAGAAGCTCAAGGTCAACAGGTTCGTGTTTAGCCTTAACGGCAGCCTGCGTGAAAAGGTTAGGATTCTGATGCCTCAAACCTTGCACGACGCTGTCCAAAAGGCCCTCATAGCAGAGGAGGAGCTTATCAGCAAGGGTCAGACCAGGACTCCAGCGAGACCTGTAGGGTAGGGTTCATCTGGTACGCCGCAGCAGCAAACACCAGCGAGACATATGTCGGGGTATCGTGGCTTCCAGAGGGGATCCACTTTTGCTACACCATGACAACCGCCGCCTCAGCAGCGGACACCTTATTGAGGACCATAGCACCAGCAGTAGCGTCGCCCACAGCACCAGGAGTTTAGGCCTGTTCAGCAGAACAGACCAGGTTTCGAGGCCAGTGGGCTGTCATCTTCTACTTTGGGTACCAGGACTACTGGGCCGAAGAAGGGGTGTTGGACATGTGGGGAGCCACACTACCAGCTCAACTGTCCTATGGAGAGGACCAGAGCATCCGGATCAACCGGACCCACTACAGTGGGAGATATGGGCAAGGCCCATCGGATTCACGCAGCGGTGAATAACCGCCAGGCATAGCACTAGTCGACTGTGCTCAAGATGATAGGTACCGTCGCTGACCAGACCCTTAGTATTTTGATAGACCCTGGTGCTACTGAGAGTTTCATTTCTGGTGCAGTGCTAAAAAATATTAAGGTAAAGACAGTTGAACAGGATCATTTTAGCTTCGTGGAGATGGCTTCGGGAGCCAAACAGAAGGTCGGAGGAAAGGTTATGGGTTGTGCCCTTAACCTAGGAGATTTTGTCACGAGGGTCAACTTGTACGTCACGATCTTAGGATCTTATGATGTAGTGATCGGTATGGATTGTTTGGAAATGAATGAGGAAATACTCAACTGTAACATGAAGAGGTTGAGCTTGGTCTATGATGAAAGACATAGACGGGTGATTGTAGGATGGAACTAGGGAGTATCCCTGAGGCTCATCTCTTCCTTATAGTTACGGAAGAGTATGCGCAAGGGGTGCAAGATTTATGCGATCCTTGCGCTAAACGAAAAGGGAGTAGCAGAAGGTCTAGAACACCTTTCGGTGGTGAAGGACTTTGCGGATGTATTTCCAGAGGAGTTGCCTGGGATGCCACCGGAAAGAGAATTGGAGTTTACTATAGACCTGAAACCGGGGATTGAACCGACAGCAAGAAATCCTTATCGGATGTCGACCCCGGAGTTGCAAGAGTTAAAAATGCAACTGAAGGAGTTGCTTGACTAGGGACTGGTACGTCCTAGTGTGTCACCGTGGGGTGCACTAGTTATTTTCATTCAGAAGAAGGATGAATCGTGGAGGCTTTGCATTGACTACTGTCAACTGAACAAGGCTACAATCAAGAATCAGTATCCCTTACCAAGAATTGATGATCTGTTCGATCAAATGAAGGGTGCGACGGTGTTCTCCAAGATCGATTTGCGATCAGGGTATCACCAGTTATGGATCAAGCAGAATGACGTCCCTAAGACCGCTTTTAAGATGAGATTTGGACATTCTGAGTTTACTGTTTTATCTTTTGGAGTGACAAACACCCCAGGGGTATTCATGAGTTTGATGAACGGGGTGTTCCACGAGTACTTGGACAAGTTCATCCAAGTATTCATTGACGATATTTTGATCTACTCTCGGATGACGGAGGAGCATGACGAGCACTTGCGCTTGGTACTACAGTGTTTGTGAGAGCACAAATTGTATGGGAAGTTGTCCAAATGCTCTTTTTATCAATCGAAGATTCACTACTTAGGGCATGTCATCTCCGATGAAGGTATCACCGTGGATCCAGCCAAGGTTGAGGCTATTATGGAATGGCCTGCACCGATGAATGTCACAGAAGTGCGTAGTTCTATGGGTTTATCTAGATACTATCGACGGTTTGTCGAGGGATTTTCGAAGATAGAAAATCCGATCACGGAATTGCAGAAGAAAAACAAGAATTTTGTTTGGACAGAGAAATGCACGGAAGCATTTCGGAGGCTTAAAGAGTTGTTGATGACAACGCCGATACTAAAGGTCCCTGACATGGACACAGACTTCTTGGTATGCACTGACGCATCCAAGGAAGGGTTAGGTGGGGTCTTGATGCAAGACGGATGAGTGATTGCTTACATTTCTAGGAAACTGAGAAGACATGAGGAGAACTACGCGACACATGATTTGGAGTTATTAGCCATCATATATGCCTTAAAGGTATGGAGACACTACCTTGTTGGATGAAAATTTGAATTAAAGACTGATCATTGTGGACTACAACACATTTTTACGCAAAGCGAACTGAACACGCGACAATGGCGTTGGTCAGAATTGCTTAGCGAGTACGACTTTGAGATTACTTACATAAAGGGAACAGTGAACCGAGTGGTGGATGCTTTGAGTCAGAGGCCACACATCTTTTCGGTGTTGCCTCTTCAGATGAATCTACATGAGAAGATTCTCACCTTACAGCGTGACGATGACTGGTACAAAGAAGTCAAGGATTTTATCGGACAAAACATAATGATGGTACCACGATATGAGGGATATTCTTTTAATAGCAACGGTTTATTGAGGTTTAGAAGTCATATTTATGTACCACCAAGCGACGAGTTGAGGATGTTGATCCTGAGCGAGGCTCATAGATAAGTTTACATGTCTCACCCAGGAGTTACGAAGATGAGGGCAGACCTTAAACCCTTATTCTTCTGGAAGGGAATGAAGGCCGACATAGTCAAATTTGTGGCTAGATGTCTCGAGTGTCAGCAGGTAAAGGATGAACATAGACAACCGGCAGGACTACTTCAACCACATGACATTCCGGAATTGAAATGGGAAGTTATTTCGATGGATTTTATTGTTGGATTGCCACTGACGGTAAGGAGACACGACTCGATTTTTGTAGTAGTAGACACTCTGACAAAAAGTTCTCACTTTATTCCTGTGCGTATGACGTATCAGGCACCTGACATAGCGAGATTTTTCATCAGTGAGATTGTGAGGCTGCATGGCGTGCCTAAAAAGATTATATTCGATCGAGGATCGGTGTTTACTGGACGATTTTGGACGAGTTTCCAAGAGGCCTTGGGAACTCAACTTAATTTTAGTACTGCGAATCACCCAGAGACTGATGGACATACCGAACAAACAAACCAAACCTTGGAAGACATGTTGCGCATGTACGTGATGGACCAACAAAAGAATTGGGAGAAATTCTTGCCTCTCGTAGAGTTCGCCTACAACAAGAGTTACGAGAGCACCATTAAGATTCCCTACTACCATATTGGATGCCCTTGAGTTGGGATCGGCTTGAGGATAGGGTCCTGGTGGGACCAGAAGTGATCCAAGAAATGGAAGAGAAAATGAAAACCATAAGACAAAGGATAAAAGAAGCGCAGGATTGACATAAGAGTTATGTCGATGCACATCGAGTTGACCGTAGTTACGAGGTCGGTGATCGAGTCTTCTTACGGGTTAAAACGCATAAGAGTTTGATCAAGTTTGGAAAGGGAGCTAAAATCTCTCCTAGGTTCATGGGACCTTTCGAGATTGTGGAGAGAAAGGGGCCCGTGGCCTATCGATTAGCCTTGCCTGATTCTTTGAGGCATATGCACGATGTTTTTCATGTATCTGTTTTGAGACATTATATTAGTGATCCTACACACGTGATTGACATGAGTTCCTTGCAGGTATCGGACGAGGTAGCGCTCACGACTACGACAGTCTGTATTTTAGATCATCACGTTCGACAGTTACGACATCGAACGATAGATCAGGTCAAGGTCCAGTGGGACAACTATAGTCCACACTCGACGACCTAGGAGGACGCATATGATATGCATCAATAGTTCCCATTTTTGTTTGATAGATAGACTTATGATATTGTGGTACTTATGATATGGTGGTACATTTATTTTGGCATTTATACTGAGAAACTTCAGGACGAAGTTTAGACCAAGAGGGGTGTATGTAACATCCCGCTCTGGCACACTTACAAAACTTATTCTTTGAGGACACTTGCTCGCAAGTGATCTGGACTTTTCCGATATTAATACATTTATGCTCGATTATGATGCATTCTGATAGACGACATGATGTATTACTATTGTTATATACAGGTGCTATTGACTTAGTTTATTTGAGTGTGCAGGGTTTTTGACCTGGAGGATGCAGAGGCATCGACAGAACCCTTGGACTCCAGATTGAGTCAGGGAGTGTGATATTTGAGTTGATTTATTTACCATGATATTTATTGATTTGATGATATGTTGCTGACATGTTCTGACATGATGGTTGATGA
>ML785035.1:58321-113697 GCA_009831015.1 Picea engelmannii | reverse complement strand
CTGGTGGAGTGTTGACTCCAGGGGTTATAGATGTCTACCAATCAGTCAAGTCAGCGAGTGGCACCCTTGGAGCATGTGGTGCATCCTGAAGGGCACGTCGCGCAAAGAAATACAAGTCGGCCAGTGGCACCCTTGGAGCACGTGGTGCATCCTAAAGGGCACGTCGTGCAACAGAAGAAAACAAGGCGAGTTGCACCCTTGGAGCACGTAGTGCATCCTGAAGGGCACATTGCATTGATGATGATGATGAGTCAACCTAGATGACCCTAAGACCTTAACGCCTGATAAAATTATCAAAACGACTCCCCTAATTGATTGTCACCCAGTTCGAATCTAAACCTAAAATTTAAAACATCTCTAAGATAAAATTTTGACAAGCCCTAAGAAAAGATCCTACAAAAGTAAACATAAGAGCGTAAACTAAAACCCTCCTAGGTGTTAATTAAAGTCTTCTTAAAATTAAAGGAGGTAAAGTGAAGAAAGGGAATAAATTAATTAAAATACATGGTGTTAATGGTAAAAGGGAATATAAAGTTAAAGAACATGTGAGAGTATAAAAGTAGTGAATTTAAAAATATAGAAAGGATTAATAAGCGCATTTATCTTTTGGGTTTAAAAATAAAAAGAGAGAAATAAATAATAGAAATAAGGAAACTTGTAATAAAGGAAACTTAATAATGGAAAGTAGGGGACATAGGGTAAAAAGAAAAAAGGAATCAGCAATTAAGGAGTTACTAAAATGAACTAAATTTTGGCAACTTCATTTTAGGAATGTTATTAAAAGCATGAGAGGGGATCTAGGAACCCTAGGAGAAATTTTAGGAGCGACTAAAGGGGGGTGAGGGAAATGAGTCTTTTAATTATTAAAAAGAAATTAATTTTTGCAGAAACATGGGGGATGAGTGACACTTGGACGACAGAGAATTTTTAGAGGATAGTCATTAAAAATTAAATTAATAATGATTTAGGAAAGTAGGTGGGTCTCAAATTTCTATAAAACAAGGGGAAAAGAAGGAAGAAAGGGGATGAATGGCTAGCGTAACGTTACGCTGCCGGATTGTGGCTTGACTATTTGCTTGTGAGGAGTTGGGAATTTCTCAGCTGTATTGGAGTGTTTGCTCAGCCTTGGAGGCGAGTTGAAAATCTAGTCTTATCTCTGGTTCTTGTGTCGCCCCTTTGCGGCTCGAGGGGCTAAGGGGGAAGCAGAGTACCCCTAGCGATTTGCTGGGAGGTACCGGTGAGCTTTCAGCGGTCGGAAAGCAGGAGTGGCAAGGAGCACGGGACATCAATCGAGGCACAGACTTCAATCAAGGCGGTCGAAAGGGAAAAAGGTACGCGCGTTATTTGGTATTAGAATGCATGGATGTAATTCTTTGCTGTAATAGTGTTGTTGTATATCCTTTTAATTCATCGCTCTGGACTGTATAAAATCCTTTCTGCTGTAATTATAGACTGTATAAAATCATTCTGCTGTAACTTTGGACTGTGCAAATTGCTACAATCTTGTTGTATTTATGGATCAAATTTGTAGGTTTACTGGAGATTCATTGTTAATCTAGAATTGAACTATTGTATTCGCGTCATTTTAAATCTACCATCTAGAAGTATTGAGTTTCTTAGTTCGCTGTCAATAAAATTCAACCCTTGAAATCAGAATTGTATATGTGAAAAATGCCACTTTTAAATCCTATAGTCAAATGCATAATTTCATTATGAAATTGTCCATCTAAATCGAAGATCATAGTTTAGGAGTTTCATTTGGTTATTGAAAATTATTACACTCGGATTTATTTTAATTTCAAGGATCGTTGTAATATTTATTTACACAACTCGTTATGATATTCATAAATCGTTGTAATATTCTTACACAATCGCTGTGATATTCAGGAATCGTTGTAATTTTTATGAATCGTTGTAATCATTGTGATATTTATAAGTCCTTGTAACCGGATTTTTGGTTGTTGTTCATTGAATCAGAAGGTTTTACAATCGTTGGCTTTTCCTTTTTCATTTTTGCGTACTAGTATAATCGTTTGGCAATGCGTTTTTATTTTGCTTCAATTCGCTGAGGGAATGATGATCTACCCCTTCTGCGTTTGATATTTCGTTGCTTCCATTACTGTGTTCCTGCAAAACTGTTGGCAATGCGTTTTTTTTGGGGCTGGATTTCGCTGAGACTAATGATGTTCGTTCCTGTACAATCGGTGGCATTTCGTTTCCATTCTTGTTGCATTTTCGCTGCGTTGTATCTCTGGATTATGGGATTCCATATCTCTGCATCATTTCTTTCTTTAAATCATTATTACACCTCTGCAGGGTTATCATATCTTTGTGCCTTAATCGTTTTCATTGATTAACCTCTGACAGTGTTTTAAAACGCCCATGCTTGCGCATGGAGGATGCTCCTATACCCGTTGCTAGCCGTGCTTTATGACTGTGTTGAATTAATAACAATTCCTTATGACTGTGTTGATTATTTGATGAGCGTGTTCTGTTACAGTTGTATTTGGCAAGTGACCGTTACTTTCTTTGGTGTAAAACCTCTTCTGTGCCCACCTGTCTTATGCTTAATTCACTTCTGTCATGATTGCTTTTAAATCTGAGTCGATGGTAAGAGGGGCATTTCTGCTCGGTTGCCTTGTGTAATTTCCTTGATCCATGTGGTTCGGTGTAATTTCCCCTTTTCTGCGCCTTGGTGGGTTTTCTGTTCAATCGCCTTTCTTGCTAAACTATAAGGCCCCGTTACTTAGATTGCGAAGCTAACAACATAAGGGTATCATCATGATTGGCACTGCCCTAGTAGTTGCAGGTTCTACTGTTTATAATAGTAATAAGACGTAATGTGCATGTCGGCTAATTTCAATGCCTCTTGATGTGAAAAGAAGGGATATGATTGTGTTATGCTAATGTTGTATAGTTCCACGGTGATTAATAAGAAAATAAATGTAAGCCATTATCCTTTTAATTAAAATGTATTTAGAGTATAAGGTGTAGATATGATTAGGGTATGCTAATGTTAGTATAGTTTCATTGCGAATGATAAGAAAATAAAATGTAAAACCAATGTCCTTTTTATTTGAAATGTATAATAAGTATAAAGGGGTGGATATGATTATGTTATGATAATGTTAGTATAGTTTCACTGTGATTAATAAGCAAATAAAATATAAAGACATTATCCTTTTTAATTGAAATGTATTTAGAGTATAAAGGTGTGGATATGATTATGTTATGCTAAGGCTAGTATAGTTTCATTTTTATTGATAACGAGTAACATGTAAGGTCCTTGTCATTTAATTGAATGTTATTGTAATAAGGGAAGTAATGACATGGATATGTCATGAAACTGTTAATATAATTTCTTGCGAATAATGACTTATAACAGAAAGGACCTTGAATCGAAGTGCAATCAATTATCATAATTCAATAAATGGGGAATGCAGTTAACTGTTGATATCTTATTTAAGGCAGGGTTGGAAACTCGTCGTTAATAGAAATCAATGGAGTAATGGTTGTAATTGATGTCAATGGGTCTCTCTAGTGGTTGGTCGTTGTCGGAGTCCTTCTAACTTGCGTCTTCCGTAGAGGTCAGGGTTGCCCTTGATTTGTAGTACTTGGTTCTCTGGCATTGCCTAGTCTGCTTGTGTCGGGCGGGTTATAGTCACCCCCTAGTAGCCGTAGGAGACATGTCGGTGGGTGTGATTTTTCTGTGTAAGGAATTCAGTGCCGTATCAAGAGTCTCGGGCCCTTTAAAGGCAGGGTTTCCACTCTTGCGACACACCTGAAAGAGATTACTAGTTTTTGCCTGAGCAGTCGGCCAGGAGCCTATCTAATCTTCTTTTGAGAAGACATAAGACTAAATGCCATGCTTTTCTGTGCAGAAATGGTAAACTCTACTGTTGGATTCTTCCATCTGTGACTGTATTGTAGTTAACACTCGGTGTCGTTTTCTGCTTACAACTGCTAGTTGTACGCCTTATGTCTAGGGGCGTTTATCGCTTGTTGTCACTGTGATGTGTCAGGGTCGTCTTGTTGTGTTCGTGTTACTTGCGACATGTTCTAGGTCGGGTTACTAGTTTCTTCCTGAGCAGTCGACCAGGAGCCTGTCTAATCTTCTTTCGAGAAGACATAAGATTAAATGCCCTTATTTCCTATGCAAAAATAGTAACCCTAACACCTTGGATTCTTCCCTCTGTGTTCTTACTGTGCACCCCCAGTATGTTTTAATGTTTGTGCTGTGCGCCTTATGCCTATGGTCTTATATTGTTGCAGTTACTCATTGTGTGCCTTCAGTCTTCTTGTGTTGAACATCATGGTTGTGTCTTGTTGGTCGTCGAGTGGCGATGTAGAGTCAGGTGTGTTGTTACTTCTACACGCGCGCACACCCCTTACACAAAAAAAAATAAAAAAAATTGCACCTGTTATTATAATGGTTGTCGTAACGAGGAGGACGTTACAAAAATGTCAAAGAGATACAAGAAACAAAAATTGGAATGCATCCTCTTTCACCATGGTTTCATTAAATCACTGTTAGTTCATCATTTGAAAACACTTGGTGATGATTGGGACGGTTTTGTAGCTCGTAATGGTTTTGTTAGAGTAAATCATGTAGAGACCCCTGTAATGGATAAGCCTATGGTAGAGAAACCTCTTAATCTCTAAATTGGAAACCCAGATATTTTGAATGAAAATCCTTGTGAAGAGGCATTGTCCGATCAAATTTTATGTGGGCAACAAGGTATTAGTTCTGAGTTGATTGAAACTCCTCTGCATGAGCCGATTTTCTACCCTGAACCTACTATAAAATCCAATAGTAGAAACCTGCACAAATAGTCATAGAAGACTCAAACCATGTTAGGGTTTCATAACAAGAATATTGGTTGACTCATTTTAGGGAGTCTGTGTAATAGATCCAAAGCTCATGTGAGCTCGATCGAAATGATCAAGATCCATGAGAACTCTGACTCTGAGATTGAAAAGTTTCTGGCAGAGGAAGAGTTGAATTGTTTCAAAATAGATATTAATCAACCATTCGATTGTTTCAATAATCTCCCACCATGTTTAAAAAATATCAAAGGGTTTGCAGGTATTAAACTCAGTCAAATGACGATAGTGGATAGAAGTGATGTTTTACCACACAATTACACATTTCCTCAAGAGATCGCCCTTGTTGTTCCTTGTGAATTTTTCTTGCAATGGATAGGGAAGTACTATACACACATCCCCATCCTTCAATCAAGGATCAAAACTCTCATGACTCTCAATGAATCCTTGGGAAATGAAAACCGTGATCTCAAGGCCAATGTACAAAGACAAGCAAAGTGTTTGAAAAGGATAGACAATATCATTATAAAAAACACTGACAATGTCAAGCCATGATCAATTCTAATATATTGTGATTTGAATTTTGTTTTTAGTTGAATGGTAAGATTCATTTTGATCACAGTTATTAGTTTTTGTTATTTTTCTAATTAATTTAGATCGATTTAGATTTTTGTTACCAATAATAAGATTGGCTATAGACTCAAGAGATTTTGTAGCCAAGTCAATTTCTCATATAAGATTTAGGAATTGTTAGTTAATAAAATATTTAACTTGCTCATTTCATTTTTTTCAGGATACGATGTATTTGTTGTTGATCTTATGGAATGGAGCATGCTGGATTTAGTCGATCATATATATTCTTTTTGCTTATTTTATAAATAGGAGAAAATCCTCATAATTTTTGACAATTTGGTTTGATCTAGAGTGGGTCTAAGCCCTCTATATTTGTAATTTTAATATCTTTCTGAGATCTGATCCTATCTTAGAATATAGGAACTTTAACCTTAGTAAAATCTTTAAATACTCCATATTCTATAATGGAAATCATCTTCACTGAGAGAAGAAGATGAATGAGTGATTATAAGACTTAATGAAACAACATATATGCAATTTTTCTTTATCCTTTTGTTAATGATGTTTTCATTTATGTTTTGTTAATCCTAATACATTAATAGGTCATATAGATTTAGAATTAATGATCTATTATGTGCAGGATATTTATATTATAAATATTGTCTATAATTTGCTGCTCAAAGTATAAATGTTATGATCATATCTCCAATTAGAATGATAGGATTTTTTTTTTTAATTTTGATTGAATGATGAAGTGCATAGGTTACTTTCAGATTTATCTCACTGTAATTATATGCAATTATAAGATCACAGGGTTATGTTTGTGTTTCCTCCTTTGTCATTAAAACTTAAGTTGTCAATACATGTTTTGAATTTATTTAGAACAGTCACAAGGTTCATTGCAGATTTTTCTCTTGGACATGGCAGTTGGATGTTCTTCACTCATGAAGACTCTTGGATACACCTCACTAACTCATTGACTGGTTAGCCTCTTTGTTTTTTCTTAATTATTTCATTTACATATTCATGAAACCAGAATGTATGGTTCAGATTTTGACTACCCACACGTCTATGTTTCATAGTATATTCAATGCAAGATTTGTTAGATTTTTTAAAGGAAAATAAAAAAAAGTTTTAAATGTGCTTTCTTTTTCTACTTCTTAATAGAAACAACTTCCGCATTTGATTTCGTAAGTTTCAATTAAAACATAGAATCTGTAAATGATGTATATAAATGATATTAGTATTTTTTTCTATTTAAAATACCTACAGTAGTTATATAAAAGCATATTCATAGATATAATATATATTTGTTAGAATTAGTTCAGTTATTCCTTTCTTTTCATTTTCTTTTTAGGATTTTAGACTGGCCAACCGAGCCATTAAACATGTCATAATGCATTACACCAAATAGATTGGGTTATTTAGACAACCCTCGACCAGACTCATTCTTCCGGTTCACGAACGGTCAATTTCACCCACCAAAAAATGGCGCTAGGAGGAGGGCCTGAATACAATTGATTTCACGTGGAAGTTGCAAGACTCCTCCCCCGCACACTCGCTCCCCTATAGCAATGCAGATTCATTCCCACAACAACATTACTTTTGAAACAACAACTACCTCAAACGAAAATCCCCAGATTCCTGTCGAGCCGGTAACACCAAAACCTCAAGGGGATGATGTACAATAAATTTTTGTCAATCACTCGTAAGGACATGCAGTTCTTTGGCCAATATCAGACAACCTGGTATGCCACTGAATGAACCCTTATATTTCTCTAATATCATAGAACAACTTGAAGACATTAGTCTACTTTTAAACCCTCTAGGAGACGATACTATCAATACTACTGATACACCTACTCTTGGAGCTAGGTAATCTGGTATTCTTCCTTCCCGATGTCATTCATCTCCATCCTCTTCAGGAGGAGTATCTTTAAATGAAGGAAGTTCCTCGTCTGAGCCATCTCATCCTTCGACACCACCTACACCCATGGAAAACCAATACAATCCTTCCAGACCGTGGCTTGATCAAGATATTGTGGCTGTACCTGAACTTGAGTACCGTTGACCAAAACACCTAGAGAAATGGTTACCTAAGTTCGATCCATATTCTAAAAAAATTGTCGAAGATCACATAAAGAAATCCATGCTATCCATTAGACTCTGAAGTGTAGAACATGAATCTATAGTATGTAGACTTTTTCCTTACACGTTTGAGGGAAATGCCTCTCCATGGTATTTTTCCCAACAATCTCACACCATTGTATATTGGGATAGATTTGAAACCTGTTTCTTAGAGAAGTTCAAAGATGATAAATCTCATGAAGTCTTAGTTATGGAACTTTCTAGCTTAAAAATGAACCCTAAGGAGAAAGTAAAATATTTTAACCAAAGTTTCCTCAATTTAAAAATTGAATTCCCACTGATTCAATGCCCGCAAAAATCCTTATTGTAGAATACCACACTAAATCTCTGCATAATAATATAGCAATTTGGGTTAAAATATCTAAAAATTCCATGTTACTCGAAACCTTTGAGGAGGCAAACCAAATCGAAAAAAATATTTTAAGCTTGAAAGAAAATCTTAGTAATGAGGCCGAAACAATCCCATCTTCTAAGAAGAAAATAGAAATTCTTACTAGGCCTCCCCAAACCAAAACCCAATTAGAAAATCCTGACTTAGAAAGTTTGCAAAAGGTTGTCCAAAAATTATCGAATCAAGTCATAGACTTGAAGAGATCAGACAAAGAATCATCATCAAGCAAAGGCAGTTTTAAACCTCCTTTTAGAAATCCTTTTCCCCCCAAATGGCCAAATCCAATCCCTGAAGGTCTAAATTTTGAAAGATTGCAATACACTCTACAAACTATCCTTGAAGCATAGGATAACTTGGTCCCTCCTGAAATTTCGGAAGACATAGTCAAAGAAGAAGTACTTGAAGAAGAGTCATCTCCCAATATCTTCGGGCATTTCTCCGATAGTATTTTTCAAGCAAATTTTGAAACTATCCATCCTTACAACACCAAAAGCAAAACACAGAGTAAACCTTCTTCCAAAATGAGTAATAATGTGTCCTCAAAACAATTGAAACAAGCTGAAACAAAATAGAATTTAGCAGCACTAGTTTTAGAGTATGATTTGATTGAATACCTAAAAAAACTTAGGGATAATACTTTTGTTTATGAACGTTTGAAATTCCCTCTTATTCTACAAAAAATTCTTCATAACATCACAAAAAATAGCAAAAACGACAATCTAAACAACAAGAAAATTACAGAAATCAGTTCTAAAACAGCTCAAAAGATCCCTACTAAAAAGAGACCTGAACCCCCAGATAAAAGAGATCTCACTGAAAAATTGTATCAAATGTAGATAAAGTAGTTTAAGGGACAACGACTAAAAATCAACAGAATTCTATTGTTAATACTCGTAAAAATGTCCCCTCTTTCTTAACTTTTGAAATTTTTAACATAAATGTACATAATTGCATGGTAGATTCTGGCACATCATCAAATGTGATGCCTTTATCTGTTTGCGAAAAAAATAATGCAGAAGTTCATCCTTCTAGTCTTAAAATCATTCAGCTCAATTTCACGAATGCTAAGGTAATTGGTGAACTGAAGAATGTGCTCGTTAGGTTATTTTATAATACTAAGGTTCACCAGATTATTGAAATCATTTTTGTTGACATCCCCGAAGTCTATGGTTTATTTTTTAGTAGGGATTGGTCTGAGAAATTACATAGTTACTTTGAAACAGAATGGTCGCATCTATGGCTACCAGAAAATGGACAACCAAAAAAAATTAGGATTAACCATTAACGTTATCTCAAGCACACCATCACAGATTTGAATGATGCAAATGAACCATTTACTGGTTCCACTAATTCACTTGAAATGTAGAGAATGAACACCTTCTTTGGTAATTTCATGGCTGAAACTTTCCCCATCACCAATCTGGAGAAACAATCAGAGCTCATAACCTGTAGTCAATCAACAACCTTGCCAAATGTGCCAAACACTACTGACGAAGCTCAGATATGGTCACTTTACCTCAATGGGTCCAAATCCAAGGAAGGAGCCGGTGCAGGATGTGTACTCATCGACCCCACAAGTACTAAGACTTTTATTTCCCATCGATTAGAGTTCGAGTGCAATAATAATAATGTCGAATATGAATCACTTCTACAAGGGATTAAGAAATCCTTGGACATGGACGTAACAAATTTAATAGCATTCGGTGAGTTGGAAATCATGGTCAGGCAGGTAAGGAATTCCATACACTACTTGTCACCACATCTAAAAATTTAGCAAATGAAGTTATGGAGTTTGATACAATAATTTTCGTCATTTAACATCAATTCCATTCCTAGACTAAGTAATTCGGAAGTTGTTTTATTGGCTAATGTTGCTTCCAAACTTTTTCTTGCCGAAGGTATTTCTCTGAATGCATTTTTGATTGAATTATTGTTCAATCCATCGATCCCAGACAACATCACCAATTGGAGAGTGTTTGACGATGAAAAACAAATCATCAACTTCTTGCATATGGAGGACACTTTCCAAGGTGCAATTATCGATGAAGGCACTCATGATGAAAATCTCTATAATTTCACAGTAATTTCATATCCTAGATCTCCTGAATCGATGTATGATCTGGTAAACTCTATTCCCAAATCCATTGTAAGACTAGAAAATTTCTATGATTTGCATGATAGATTTATAGGATTAGTTAATTGTAAAACGAATAGTTCTTCCTTGACTTACAAAACGATAAATCCAGGGACTAAGGATAATCCTCAAAAGATCAATTTGGAAATGGGATTCTCCGAGCAAGAATGATTCGATTTATAAAACTATTTAAAGAAGTTAAGGATGTTTTTGCCTGGACATATGCTGATTTAAAAAATTTTGATCCTAATATAATACAACATATTAGCCCCATGAAATCGCAAACTCAGCCTTTTCATCAAAAATTAAGAAAGATGCACCCCAAATTGGAACCCACTATCAAGAAAGAGCTGAACAAATTATTAAATGCGAAGATAATCTTCCCAGTGAGACACACACAATGGGTGTCCAGCCTAGTTCCTATAAGGAAGAAAAGTGGTGAAATTCGAAACTGTGTCAATTTTCATAACCTAAACTGGGCATCTGACAAAGAAAATTATTTGGTTCCTCCAATGGAAGAAATTATTCAATAGGTATCTGGTTCTGAAAGACTAGAACTACTAAACGGTTTTTCGGGATACAACAAGGTCCTCATGTCTCCACCAAACAAGTTGAAAACCACTTTTCGTACCCCATGGGGCACTTATGCCTATAAGAAGATGCCTTTTGGGATTATAAATGTCGAGGCCACTTTCCAGAGAGAAATGGATATTTCTTTTCGTGGCCTCATAAATCAATCTGTAGTGGTCTATCTTGATGGCGCTACTATTTTCTCCAAAAACAAGAAAGATCACTTGTCTCCCCTTAGGGTTGTCCTAGAACGATGCCACAAGTATAACATGTCTCTCAACCCTAAGAAGCCAATATTTGTAATAGAAAAAGGAAAACTTCTCAGGTTCATAGTATCCATTGACAGGATGATCATCGATCCCAAAAGAATTCAAACCATTGCCAAACTTCCACCCCCCTCCTCCAAAAAATCTATGCAATCCTTTTTAGGCCAAATTAATTTTGTCAAAAGGTTTGTCCCAAGTCTCTCATAAATGGTAAGGCCTTTGTAGAATTTAATTAAAAAGGATGTTCAGTATAATTGGGGACCATGGGAAAATCAAGCCTTTGATTACATCAGAAAATCCATAGTGGAAGCCCCTTCCTTGATGACTCTTGATTTCTCACATGATTTCACTTTTTAAACTTTCGCCTCTGACCAATATTATGGTATTGTGTTGACCCAAAAGAAATATGAAAGAAATGAAATCCCCATTGCCTTCATGAGCTCATCTTTCAAAGGAGAAGAGATTAACTACCGAGCTGTAGATCAACAGGCTTATGCAGTTTTCAAAGCAGTGAAACATTTCCGATCATATTTGCTGAAATCCAGAACTAAAGTCATTGTGCCTTATCCTGCTGTTAGAAACTTGTTAGTACAAAAGGAATTGGGTGAAAAATGGGAAAAATGGATGACATTGTTAGAAGAGTGTTACCTCGAAATAACCCCTGCATAAATTGTCAGATGTCAAGGCCTATGAAAACTAGTGGTTGATTCAGTTGAATAACGACAGAGTCAAATTAATGTCTCAACTGTAAATCAGCATAGTGAAAATCAGATCCGTTGTACACAAGTTGTTGCTAATTCTTGGTTTGATGATATTAAGTTTTATTTAACACACGGTTCTTCTACTCACCATCTATATCCAAAAAAGAGAAGAGCATTGATGTTAAAATCTGCACCTTTCTAGTTGGTAAATAACATATTATTCCATAAGAATTTTGATAGTGTTATCATGCATTGTTTGGAAAGAGATGAAGAAGAGAAAGTATTATCTAAACTTCATGCAGGTGAAGTCGGTGGACACTTTGGTGGAGAAACCACTGCTCACAAGGTATTAAGGGTTGGGTACTATTGTCCCACATTTTTCAAATATGCCCATGCAGTATGTTGTAAATGAATAATCTGCCAAAAGGCTGTTGGACGAGTAAAAAAGGCATCATTCCCTTTATAGTTTGTTTTGGTGTATTCACCTTTTCAATACTGGGGTCTTGACATCATAGGGACAATTAACCCCACTTATTCACAGTAGTATAAATACATCAATACAACAACATATTATTTTACCATATGGTCCGAGGCTGCACCGCTAAAAGTGGTAAACACAAATCAGGTGATATCTTTCCTTAACAAAAATTTCATTACTAGATTCAGCATTCCCGAATGTTTAGTCCTTGATAATGCTTATTACTTTTCATCCCTCAATATGAGTGTTTTTTCTTTTGAGAAAGGGATCAAACTTAAGTATTTTGCAAGCTATTACCCCCAAGGAAATGGCCTATAAGAATCAACGAATAAAAATTGAATCAATATCATCAAGAGGAAATTTTTTGAAAACCACAAGAACTAGTATGACGCACTTTTTAATGCACTCTAGGCTGATAGGGTGACTCTAAAAAATTTCTTGGTAATTCTCCTTTCTTTCTCATCTATGGAAGAGAAGCAATTTTTCCTCCTCATGTTCTGCTTCACTCTCTGCAATTATCGCAGAAAGTTCAGGAAGAGGACTACCCTCCTCATGAAAGTCAAATTAATGCCTTGTTCAAACTAGAAGAAGTAAGAGCACAAGCAAAGGAGAGACTGGATTAGCATTATCAGATTGTGAAAGGTTGGTTTGATTCAAACTCTGCTTTAGATAGAAATTTTGAGGTAGGAGATTTGGTTCTCAAGTGGGATAAACCTCACGAAGGAAAAGGGGAACACACCAAGTTCCATAACCTATGGTTGGGGCCTTTCATAATCGCTAAAAAACTAGGTCCCAGCTCCTTCCATCTACAAAGTTTGGAGGGATGGCCAGAAACCTTCCCGGTGAATGGCCAATCTCTCAAGAGGTATTTTTCCTGATAAATTCCAGACCCAACTTTGTACATAATTTTTATGTCTTCATTTTGTTTTTTGGTTTTTGGTTCTTTTCATTTTGTTTGTTTTCGTTGATCTCTAGATAAGCTTATGTTAGTGTCACCTTTTAGTTCATGAAGGGAAACCATAATTCCTCATTATGATGCAACACTTAAGGTCTTTTAGAGAATCAATGTTGTAACTTACCGAAACGCAGACTAGCTGAAGAAGCTTTCTATTCAGAATAGGTTTCCTGGTTTCACTTTATAATTATGCACAGACACGACCATCATTAAAGATATTTATGTTGTCCCTATTTTAAACAAAACAAATCAAGTATGCATTCCTATCCTTGAAAAATTAGTCTCATCAAAAAAATAATTTCAGATCATAATGAAGGTTATCAAGCAATAAATTAAAGGCTGAAAAATATCAAGTGTTCTGAGAAATGAAATTTTCAGCATCACCTCGCTTTTCTGAAGACTATTAAAGTTATGCCAAATTGAAAACAATTTCCAGAGAGTTGTGGGAAGTGTTTGTAAACCCTCCGAATTACTGAACATGTCTGCTGGTAGTGGGTAAATGCATACATGATGCCAAGACAACTTTGTCGAGGTACTGAACAGGCGTGATGGCAGCAAAGCGATGTCGGGTTCAAGAAAATTATCAGGTATTAATTTTGATATCCATCATAAGTGTCCTTCATTTGTACTAAAATTTTGTTGGACATGACAAAGGCATTAGAGTGGGGTAATTGGCATCCATGTCGAGGCTATGAATGTCTATTGGTAGCAGTGGCCTTATCAACAGTATCAGAGACATTTGACTTGAATATCATTTTTCTCATAATTAAAATCTGTCACCGTATTTCATTTAAAAAGGAAGATATCTAAAGTTGGACTGTGAAATGATTGTTGAAATTTGATTGAGATGCTTGATGTCCTTTAGTTGTTCTTTGATCTGTAACCATTCTAAGCAGTACTAACATGAACTCGTCGGTGATGCAGAGACAACTGCTTCTCCCAGGAAGTCACCATTGTTGGTAGACTTACATGATTTTTTTCTTTTTCAAGTGACAAATGACAATACCTGTAGTTGCTTACGCCTCATCCTGTAAATATTACTATTTGAAGGTGACTACTCGGTTGTAAAAAGGATGTTTTGATTTTTCCTGTTTATTTTTATCTTGTGTTTTCATGCTTGATTCATGATTGAAAGCATGAATCAAGCATTAAAACTTAAAATTGCATTACAATTCTATCTAAGGCTTTGTCCTTAAAAGGGTCGATGTGCTTACATCTCTTTTCATGAATTTTTTTTTTCTTTGAGCTTATCATATATCAATGAAATACTTATTTTGAGTTGCTCTTGGATTGTAAGTTTATATTTTGGATCCTTTTTAAATATAACCATAATAGATTGGCTTTGATTTACAAAAACAAATCTTTTTTTTAAACTTTGCAAATCAAATATACTCATTACTTGTCATGGGAATTAAACACACCCTAATCATACTCTATACTTTGTTTTAGCTGATAGTTTGAATTGACCAACCTCTGATGACATATCAATGTCTGGTGTTATGCTTTGTATCCAAAATGTTCATCACCAGAAGTGCCTAAATTTTGTGTCTAAAACCCTTATGCTTATATCATGGTCGCGCTAGTGTGATTGCTAGTTTTTATCCATTGTTATCATCTTAGACTTGTCTTTGTTACTACTACCTCTTAAGCCCACGGTTATTTCAGGGCACTTCTCTCACCATCTGTTCAAACCATCATGGCCCTTATTGTCCGATTTGAGCCAAACAACTCCCAAAATTTGTTGTTGTATGATGATGCAAGTGAGGATCTGAAGAGAGAAGGTTGGGATATGTTTATTAAGAAGTTCTAAGGTTATAATTTGCAAGTGGACAAAGAGTTTTCCCTTACATTTTATGGATGCAGAGCCAAGGTAGGTGATGTTCAGTTGGAAATCACTGAAGAATTTATGAGCGAAGCAAAAAGACTCCCCCTCACTGGTAAAAAACGGTTTAAAAATTCAAAGTTGGATGAAGTACCCTGGACTCTATTCGTCACCTCTAGAAAAATCGAGTTTTGTGACAAACGTATTTCGGTCTCCCTACTTAAGGTTAGATAGCATGGTTTATTAGCAGTTTTTAAACAATTTATTACCTATGAAGGCCATTATGGCCTGATCTTCCTTTACCATGTGTGAGTGCTCATGCATTTTATCAGCTTCCATTTAAAAATGTCATTTTATCTGCTAAGAATTTTGTATAAAATGTCAAAATGATACAAGAAGAAAAAATTGGATTCCAGTCCCTTTCACCATGGGTTGATTAAATTACTGTTAGTTCATTATTTGAAAACACTTGGTGATGATTGGGACAATTTCGTAACTCGTAATGTTTTTGTTACATTAAATCCTATAGAGACCCTTGTAATGTATAAGCCTATGGTCGATAAACCTCTTAATTTCTCAATTGGAAACCCATATCTTTTGAATGAAAATCATTCTGAATAGGCATTGTCCGATTGACTTTTATGTGGGAAATAGGGTATTAGTTCTGAGTTTATTGAAACTCTTGTGCATGAGTTGATTGTCTACCCTGACCCTTCTGTAAAATCCAACAATAGAAAACCTCACAAACAACCGAAGAAGACTCAAACCATGTTGGGGTTTCATAAAAATAAGGTTTGCCGACTCATTTCAAGGAGCCTACATAATAGATATAAATCTCATGTGAGCTCAATCGAAAGGATCGAGATCCATGAGAACTCTTACTCTGAGATTGAAAATTTTCTGGTAGAGGAAGATATGAATTGTTCCAAATCAGATCTTAAACTGTGTTTAAAAAATAAAAAAAGGTTCACAGGTATTAAACTTAGTCAAACGACAACAGTGGACAATAGTGATGTTTTACCACACAATTACACATTTCCTCAATAGATCGCCCCTACTGTTCCTTGTGAATTTTTCTTGCAGTGGATAGGGAAATACCATAAAAAAATCCCCATCCTTCAAGCAAGGATAAAAACTCTCATGACTCTCAATGAATCCTTGGAAAATGAAAATCATGAGCTCAAGGCTAATGCACAAAGACAAGCAAAGCATTTGAAAATGACATGCACTATCATTATAAAAAACATTGACAGTGTCAAGGCCATGATCAATTCTGAGATATTGTGATTCGAATTTTGTTTTTAGTTGAATGGTAAGATTGGTTTTTATCATAGATATGTTTTTTTGTTACTTTTATAATTAATCTATATCGATTTAGATTTATGTTACCAATAATAAGACTGGCTACAGAATCGAGAGATTTTGTAGCCAAGTCAATTTCTCATATAAGATTTAGGAATTGTTGGTTAATAAAATATTTAACTTGCTCATTTCGTTTCTTCAGGATAAGATGTATTTGTTGTTGATCTTATGGGATGGAGCATGCTAGACTTAGTCAATCAAATATATTCTTTTTTCTTATTTTGTAAATAGGAGAAAATCCTCATAATTTTATAATATTTAGTTTGATCGTGAGTGGCTCTAAACCCTCTATATTTGTAATTTTAAGATATTTTTGAGATCTGATCCTATATTAGAAGATAGGAAGTTTATCCTTAGTAAACTCTTTAAATACTCCATATTTTGTAATGGAAATCATCTGTGCTGAGGGAAAAATGTGGACGAGTGATTCTAAGACTTAATGAAACAACATATATGCATTTTGGCTTTAGCCTTTTGTTAATGATGTTTTCATTTATGTTTTGTTAATACTAATACATTAATAGGTTAGATAGCTTTAAACTTAATGATATATTATGTGCAGGATATTTATATTATAAATATCGTCTATAATTTGCTGCTCAGAATATAAATGTTGTGATCATATCTCCAATTAGAATGATAGGATTTTTCTTTGAATTTTAATTGAATGATGAAGTGCATAGGTTACTTTAAGATTTATCTCGTTGTAAGTATATGTAATTATAAGATTGCAGGGTTATGTTTGTGTTTCATCCTCTGTCATTAAAACTTAATATACCAATACCTGTTTTGAATTTATTTAGAATAGTCACAAGGTTCATTGCAGATTTCTCTCTTGGACATGGCAGTTGGATGTTCTTCACTCATGCAGATGCTTGGATACACCTCACTAAGTCACTGATAGGTTAGCCTCTTTGTTTTTTCTTAATTATGTCATTTACATATTCATGAAACCAGAATGTATGGTTTAGCTTTTAACTACCCACACGTCTATGTTTGATAGTATATTCAATGCAAGATTTGTTAGATTTTTTAAAGGAAAACAAAAAAAAGTTTTAAATGTTCTTTCTTTATCTACTTCTTAATAGAAATAACTTTTGCATTTGATTTTGTAAGTTTTGATTAAAACATGCAATTTGTAAATGATGTTAATAAGTGATATTAGTATTTTGTTCTATTTAAAATACGTACAGTAGTTATATAAAAGAATATGTATATATATAATATATAGTTGTTAGCATTATTTAAGTCATTCCTTTCTTTTTGTTTTCTTTTTAGGATTTTAGATTGGCCAACGGAGCCATTAAACCTGTCAGAAGGAGTTACACCAAACAACTTGGGTTATTTAGACAACCTCAGACTAGACTCATTCTTCTAGTTGACAAACGGTCAATTTCACACACCAACAGGTTGTCGGGTTTGTACATTCAAAATCTGTTGCTTCTTGTTCTATGATTTGCGGTATCCATGACTTATGTCCCCTGTTCACGACATCCAACACTTATGTCCCCTATTCTGACATACACATCTTAAACCCAAATAACCTCCATGACATGCAATTTATGCCTTTACTAGTGAGAACTCACCACAGGCTCAAAAGGATTTGCATTAATAAACAAACAATATATGTTCTTCTCTGAGATACTTATCCTTTTTTCCCTCGTCTTCTTCGCATGTATTATTTCTTTCTAGTTATATACTTATTTTCCTGTCTATAATCGTGGGTTCCAGTGTTGGTGGGATGAAAAATCTTCATCTCCATCTATATCCTCACATGGCGAATCCAACCGACCATTGTTCCTTTCCACACTTAGCCAATTTTACTACCACGGTTGCTGGGTTGGCACTTTCGAACTCCGCTTCTTCTTGTTCCATGATATACATCTTGTACTCAAAATTTTGGTGATCTACAATTCCACCACATACTCCTTAGTCCTTTTTCCCTTTTCTTCTTCCAGTGTATTATCACTTTCTGGTTATTTACTTATTGGCCTTTCTATGATTGCGACTTCTTGTGTTGGCAGGCTGACATATCTCCATCTTCATCTATATCCTCACATGACGAATCTGACCGACCATTGTTCCTTTTCATATTTAGCCAATTTTATGGTCGCAGTTACCAGGTTGGTGCTTTCGAACTCTATTGCTTCTTGTTCTGTGATATACATTGTGCACTCAAAACTTTCTTGATCTACAATTCCACCATGGTCTCCTCAAACTTGAAAGCTTCAGTGTACCGTGCCTCACAAATGTTTCAAAGTATCTGTCATTGCCTTCCATCCCAAATAACATGTTGTCCTTCCTAATATACATTAGTTATTCTCTTACTACTGACAACTGGACACACTGGTATGAAATAGTTGGCATCCGACCCTCTACAATTTACAAATTGACTACCAGATTCTGACATTATCCCCTCTTATGTGTTACAGATTATTCATTCAAATGTTTTGAGTGATACAATTTTAACGTTGGGGCCTCACATCTTCTAGAGAGACCTTGTTAGCCTATTTTGTATCCTCATGTTGATGGGTTCACGAAATGTCCAATTCTTGGTCACTTTTCCAGGTTTGTTCTTTCGAAATATGTTGGTTCTTGTTCCATGGTATACATCTTGCACTCAAAATTTCCTTGATCTACAATTCCACCATGCACTCAACCCTTTTTCCCTTTTGTTCTTCCCATGTATTATCACTTTCTAGTTATACACTTAGTCACCTTTCTATGATCGTGGGTTCCAGCGATGGTTGGATGATATATCTTCATCTCCATCTATATCTTCACATGACGAATTTGATTGACCACTGTTCCTTTCCGTACTTAGCCAATTTTAGGGCCTCGGTTCCCAGTTTGGCGCTTTTGAACTCTACTTCTTCCTGTTCCATGATATACATCTTGCACTCAAAACTTCCATCATCTACAATTCCATCGTGGACTCCTTGAACTCGCAAGCTTCACTCTACCACGGTTCACAAATGTTTCAAAATATTTGTCACTGTCTTCCATCCCCACTAACTTCTTATCCTTCCTAATATACATTAGTTATGCTCTTACTAGTGACAACTTAACACACTGGTACAAAATAGTTGGCATCCAACCCTCCATAATATACAAATTAACTATCGGGTTCCAACATCGTCCCCTCTTCTATGTTTCATATTATGCATTCAAATGTTTCGAGTGATACAATTTTAACGTCGGGGCCTCACGTCTTCTGCAGAGACCTTGTCACCCTATTTTGGATCCTCGTGTTGAAGCATTCACAAAATCTCCAATTCTTAGTCATTGTTTTGGGTTGGCACTTTCGAACTCTTCTTCTTCTTGTTTCTTGATATACATATTGTACTCAAAATTTTTGTGATTTACAATTCCACCCCAGACTCCTTAGCCCTTTTTCCTTTTTCTTCTTCATGTGTATTATTGCTTTCTGGTTATAGACTTATTCTCCTTTCCACAATTGTGGGGTCCAACGTTGGAGGGTTGACATATATTTATCTCCATCTATATCCTCGTGTGACGAATCTAACCGACCATTGTTTCTTTTCATACTTAGCCAGTTTTATGGTCGTGATTGCCAGGTTGGCGCTTTCGAACTTTGTTGCTTCTTGTTCCATGATATACATCTTGCACTCAAAACTTTCATGATCTGCAATTCCACCATGGACTCCTCGAATGCATAAGCTTCACTGTACCATGGTTCACAAATGTTTCAAAGTATCTGTCATTGCATTCCATCCCCACTAATTTCTTTTCCTTCCTAATATACATTAGTTATGCTCTTACTAGTGACAACTGCACACACTGGTACCAAAAGAGTTTACATCTGACCATCCACAATATACAAATTGACTATTGGGTTTCGAAATCGTACCCTCTTCTGTGTTACATATTATGCATTCAAATGTTCTGAGAGATGCAATTTGACCCTCGTGGGGTCACTTCTTCTGGGGAGACCTTGACATCATATTTTGGATCCTTGTGTTGATGGGTTCATGAAATCTCCAATTCTTAGTCACTGTTTCAGGTTGGTGCATTCAAAATCTGTTGCTTCTTGTTATGTGATATACATATTGCACTCAAAATTTCCATAATTTACAATTCGAATGCAGATTCCATTGGAGGAATTGACGTGGAAAATGGCAGACTGAAAGACCACCTCAAAGAATTTGAGGAGGCTTTCATTGCTACCCGAGAATTTTCCAGTCCTTTAGCAAAAGCTCTGCTTGCTACCACTGTAGCCAAGATGAAAGTATAATCTACCCTCCTTGCATCATCTAGAGTCCTTGTAGAGAATAACATCAAGAAAAGAATGCAGCTAGTTACTGAAGCCTGGCAAACATAAAAAAATATAGTTTCCTTCCGAAATAGGGAAAATGATTTTCTCAAACATTTGCAGGCAAATTTAAAAAATGATAAACGTTTCTATGAATAGGTGCTCACCCCTTTTGCGAACCATTCCATCAACACCTCAGAAATGAAAAGAAGACAAGAGAATCTCCCCTCCCCAAAGCAGACCAAAAACGTAAAAGTATGTTGGAAAAAGAATGTTAAGAACCTGTAGCTGATTGTTGAATCATGTAAACAAGACATATTAGAAAAGGAATAATTATTCACAAACTTGGTCCAAATAGACTTA
Organism: Picea engelmannii; assembly: GCA_009831015.1. NCBI lineage: Eukaryota > Viridiplantae > Streptophyta > Pinopsida > Pinales > Pinaceae > Picea > Picea engelmannii. Next base: position 92,837 of record ML785035.1, on the reverse strand, counting down.
GCTGGAAGTACCAACGAGGTTCAAGACCCAAAGTTAATTCTCAAATCCTTGTCAATGACCAAAGAAGCCTTCGATGAACAACTTGATATTTTAAAGGGGTTGTCTTTCGAAAATTTTTACAACATAGTTGAACATCGTGTAGATGAGCTCGAGTGTTGGGTACTGGACTATCTGACACACAATGAAGAAATTGAATAGAGTCTGCATAGTATTTCAATGGATCTACGGAAATTAGAAAATGACCTTTACGACATAGAAATCCAGGATGAAATCAACGTGGACCCCATGAGAAGCTACATTGAAGAATAATTCCAACGGAGAATGGAAAACCTCATTTAGGAAGGGAAACAACCGATTGACACGATTCCACTGACCATCGACGATAGCAACAAAAACGCATCAACTTCATAGTAAGTCTACACTGTCATATTGTTTTCTTTATCAATCCATTTATTATACCTCTTTAAATAGAAAACTGTAACCAAACACTCATAACTTCCAATTTCTTCTTTTCAAGTCTTCCTCTCTATCGTCATGCACTTCTTCTTTCGAAATTCCTATTTCTTGTAATTTTTTTTTTTTATGGTGTGTGGGAGCCCCAATCCCAGTCTATATGAAAAACACATTTAAATTTCCAGAAATATGTAACATACATTATTAATTTTTGATAAATTTCAAAGAAAACTAATTCAGGAATGCCTTTGCTGGAAGATGTTATTACTATTCTATTGTATGCTAAATTTTTGGTGTCCAAGAACTTTTGTTGATGTAACAGACATTATTAATTTTTGATAAATTTCAATTTTTTTGTGTCCAAGAACCTTTGTTTCAAAGAAAACTATTTTTTTGTGTCCTATTGTATGCTAAATTTTTTTTGTCCATGAACCTTTGTTGATATAACAGACGTTATTACTTTCAAGGAAAACTAATTCGAGAATGCCTTTGTTGCAATACGTTATTACTATTCAATTGGATGCTAAATTTTTGGTGTCTAGGAACCTTTGTTGATGTAACAAAGATTATTATTTTTTGATAAATTTCAATTCTTTTTTGTCTAGGAACCATTGTTTCAAAGAAAACAAATTCTTAAATTTTTTGTGTCATATTGTAAGATAAAAAAAATTGTCCAGGAACCTTTGTTGATGTAACAGACGCTACATCAACTTTAGCATTTAGTTTTTAAAAAATGCTAAATTTTTTGTGTCCATTGAATGCTAATTTTTTTTTTTGTAAACTTTGGATATGCTAGCATATTAATTATTGATAAATTTCAACTTTTTTGTGTCGAGGAATCATTGTTTCAAAAAAAACAAATTTGGGAATGCTAAAGTTTTTGTGTCCTATTCTATGCCAAAATTATTTTTGTCTAGGAACCTTTGTTTATGTAACAGACGTTATTACTATTCTATTGTATGCTATTTTTTTTGTGTCCAGGAACCTTTGTTATAAAACATTATTAGTAATTTTTAAAATGTTAAATCTTTCCTGTACTATCAAATTTAGATACTAGGAACCTTTGTTGATGTAACAGACATTATTAATTTTTGATAAATTTTAAAGAAAAGTAATTCGAGAATGCTAAATTATGCATGGATACCACATGTACTTCAACTCACTTCCCACGTGTCTGTACTCGGTCGAATTTATTCCCATTCCAACCTGACATGGACTACGCTGCCATGCAACACTTGTTTAAAATGAAAAAAAAGATCCATATCAAACCATACACAATTAAGGTAGATACAATAACTTGAATAATAAGCTATTCTAGTGCACATAATGTATGTGTGGGAAACAATAGATTTTTCAAACTCAATAGAAGTCTATGGAAAACCTTCATGGAAAATATACATAATTTGTCACGGTTAAGGTTGAAATGGGAAAATGAGGTATTCATCTTTGTAGTTGTTGAGTCTTGAGATATGAGTAGAAGAATCCATTTGTAATTTATAATGTCAAAAAGATAATAAAGTGTTGTGAATAATAATTTGAGTTGGATATTTGCTATGTCGAGTTTCTCTATGATATAAATATAAATTTGTGTTTCATTATGTGTGTGGTGATATATTTTTTACATCACACTATTTTTTAATACACAATTACCATCATTGGTACAACCAATAATAAATCAGAATTAAATAATTAACACAAATCCCATATTGGTTGATTGAGTTATGCATAGGAAAATCAATTATGCATTCTTTTGGGGCTATGATGTGTAATGTTGAAACCTAACTAAAAGTTATGAAATTTATTCCAATGGTCGAGGCCTTAGTTCTACAAATCATTAGACAAAACAGTTGCATGGTAACGAATCATGAATAGGAAGGGGACCATATATCTATATGACAATTTCAATGCAACTAAAATCTCCTCAATCTAAAATCTAGTCTATATTTTATCACAAGTTAAAACTCATAGGCCATAGACATTGAAGGACTGCTCTCCAAGGCATAAAAACTAAATAGAGAAAAATAATCACTTTCTTTTCTCTCCCACAACTGTATTTCGACAAGGCTAAGGACAAAATGATGCTTGTTGATGTTAAAAGGTGACCCAAGAATGCAAGCTATGCAAAGATTTCCACCAGATAAAATCATAGCTTTGTAAATTGTTAGATAAAAAATATCCATTGGACGGAAATTGATGTGAAAGATTGGTCCCTTCATTATTTGGTAAAGGTGATGCCAATGCAACTGATTTCTCATTAATATTGTGCCTATTCTAGTTTTTATCATGTGTTTCAACTTAACCAAGGGAGCCATTCTGGGACACATGCTATAGTTCTCCCACATACATAAAAAACAAAATTATTCAATAAAATAACCTCCCATAATAACATGTGATTGTATGTTTTTGATTATGAGGTGAACACACCATCCATTCTCTTCTAGGAAAATGATTTGCAAAGTTGACCACTAAATGCAGATTTTGCAGTGATTTCCACTAGGAAAAACCATAGTTATGTAAATCATTAGAAATAAAATAGTTGTATGTAAAGAAAACATGCATGAGAAAGGAAAACCTCATACATGGATAATTTTAAGGATGAAAATTTATATTAAAATGTAGAAACCTGGACTAATCTTACTATTCCTTCATATGCAAAATGTAAAATGTTTGGTGATAGTTTTGTAAAAATATTCAAATTTATAAGGATTTTATATAGTTTCTATAAAATTTTGGTGATTTTTAAGGTAAAATAATTTGATTCTTTGGAATTTGGGAAAAAAAAAATTAGAAAAAATTGAAATTGGTGAATCTGTTTTTGGGAAAAACCATGGACAATTATCCCATTTGGGAAATTTATCCAATAAAATAATCTATGACCTCATACTATTACATCATGATGAATCTAATACAAATTATGGCTCATAAATTTGATGCATAATTCAAATTCTATATTGATTTGCAAAATGCAATATAGAAAAATTTAGGGACATAACTCATAGCTCTCCCTGACAAATAAAAAATAAAAGGGACATATGAATCATTTCTTACTATCCCTCAAAATTGTATCTTTGCAAGGCCGAGGATAAAATGTTGTCCGTCCACTTTGATGTCTACTACATGCAAAGTTGACCCCTAAATGCAATTTTTTTAATGCCTTCCAGAGAGAAAAACATGTTTTGTGCAAATGGTTATAAATATACCTAAGTTGTAGGGAAAGACATCTAACAATGGAACCCTGAGTGCTATTCAATTAGAAATACTCCAAATAAAATGATTGATTGTCAATTAGATGATTTGTTTTATTTTCCTCATAGGTTTCCAAAGTCATTCAAGGACATGGATCATACTTCTCCTAGAAGCATAGAAATAAAAAGCAAGCCACATGTGGCAATGTCCCCACTAGATACTAAGGGTTTGAGCGAGATGTTGAAATTGATTGTTGATTAGTAAAAACAAAATTATTAATTGGGATGTCGTCACTCCCTGTCTCCCTTTCGACCTTTTGGAGACCGTGTCAGGTACTATGTAATTGTAAAGGAACTCCTAGCCTTCTCATATTATGGATATGATGTGGTTAGAGCAAAAAATATTTATGTTATGATAATTTAATATATTTGTATATATATATATATATATTAAATAATTTAACATCTTCGATTTCAATAAAGAGTTGGTACACTATATCAATTTTGAATATTTTATTTTGTATAAAAAATTATTATTAATTACTATATAACTTTAAAAAAAAAAAATGAACATTTGATTATTATATAAATCATATACCATTGTTTGCATAGATCAAAGAACATGGTAAAAAAGAAGCAATGAATTCATGAACATGACAGTTGAGAAAGAGGATATCAATTCAACTACAATTCCCAGCCATGAGATTGAACATAAGTCCATGGTTACCATATTTGAGTCCATCCATGACCTATTATAGTTAACAGAGTTGCAGAATTCCATGAAACAAAAAGTATTCCATGACTGTCTCACAGGTCTCATAGAAGATAGAGAAAATAACCTCGGGAATTTGAAACCCTTGTAGATACAGTTTCACTGGTGCAATTGGGTTGTCTCATTAGGCACAATTCCTGGTCTAATTTCATAAAATAGAAATGTCCTCCAACTGTATCTCATAGTGATTATGTGAAGTATCTTCTAAAACAAAATTGTAAAGAAAATGAAAATGATTGCAGGTCAAAGTAGTAGTGAAATTGAGCGTAAACTAGGACTCAATATTAATATACAAAAGTGACAGGAAAAGAAACTAAACATGAAATACTCCACCTATCTATGTGACCAACAAAGAAACTAACTATGGCATACTCCACCTATCTGTGTGACCGACAAAGAAACTAACCATGGCATACTCCACCTTCCTGTTTTGAGGAACCCCTCTACCACATGTTATGATGAACCTAGAGAATTAACACAGAAAATTAATGGGGCTGAAGACATCTCGATTCCACCCCCTGGCTCCCATACCCAATAACAACCCAATACCAATGTCAGGAAATGGAACTTCACCCGAAACCAACGTTCAACACCTTGAAAACCATGCACTAAAAATAATTGAAATCACCCAAAACATTTATTGAGGCAAGAGTTCCAATAATTCGTAATCTCATTGTCTCAACGTCCTAGAAAATTTGAAGGAATTTGAGACCACTTGCACCATTCATTCACCAAGTTAATGGACTTACTGTGAACCAAAAATGTCATATAGTTAATGGATAAGTCAACAAAATTTCAGAACAATTACGATTGAAAATATCGTGGAGTTAATTGACGAACGAGCATATTCGCATGTGATAAAATGATTACTACTTAAAACATCTGAGATCTAATGGAATGACACGTAGATTCTCATGTGATAGAAAAATTGGTACAATGAAAGTCACATAATAAAGGAAAGTGGAGGAAAGTTATGAGAATGGAAAAAAAGGAAACTTGTTACCGAGAATGGATTGTAAATGTATGATCAATTGCTCCTCTTAGGCTGAAATTGCAACGCGTTTAAGACTAGTTCGAAAGTAATTAATCCATATTATCCTGCATCTCTTTCCGCATATTTGCAAACCTGTATGTGCAATTCATTTCATTCAATATGATAATATATCCTAGTTTCATCTTAACCCCAACTAAACATAACTCTATTACATAGAAAGAAAATAACCTAGAAATGTGCACGAACATTGTTGTTATTTTATTGCATCAAGAAGTGTTATACATCGATGAATTGGGGATTGTTTGGATATATACAAGTTAGAATAGATCTAATTTTAAACAACAGAAATAAATAAACTAATTAATACATATTAACTGGAAAACTCAACAGATAAATTGATAGTAACCTTGATTTAGTTGTCTCAAAAGATTTGCATCTCGATAGTATAGATATGTAACATTCTTATTTATTTAATCGAAAAATAAAAGAGATATTCTCATGCAGACACTTTCCCCACCTTGATTGTATACCACCTAGTTTCTTCCAAACATTTATTCTGTTGTTGCAGATATTACATTAAAGGCATATATGTCCAATAGGACCTAGGTTTTATTCAACAGATTATAAGAATGTTGAAATGAGGGTGGAAGTTGATGTTTAATTAATTACTAGCCTTATTGGCGATATATGTAACATGCCTCTCTTGCGCGCAATGGACAAACTTATTCTTTGAGGACACTTGCTTGCAAGTGATTCAGATTATTACACTATTGGTCGTTTGATTCTGATTATGAGGCATTATGGATATGATGATATGTTACTTTGTTGTATTTGCATAGATAGGTGCTATTGACTGGGTTCTTCTAAGTGTGTAGGAATTTGGACCTCGGGAATGCAAAGGCATCGATGAAACCCCTTGGACTCTGGATCGAGTCAGGGAGTGGATTGTTAGGTTGATTATTGTTGATGTGACATACATACATATGATTAGATGTTATGATATGGAATATTTATTTGACATGATTCGTTGATAATGTAGGCTAACGATAGCTTGCTGACTAGACTCACATGTGGAGTATAGGGGTCATGCATGACAACCAGAGACTTTGAGGGAGAGGTGTGGGAGTAGCCCTCCCATATCCTACTAGTACTCTCGTCATGGATCGAACTTTAGGTTAATGATTACCTAGTTCGAGAAGACCCATGATGCCATGAGGGAATACTGTGATAGTCACTAGCAATGATTCTAAGGGGCATGAAATAAACAAGGGGACTTATTCCTTGGAGTCCCTTAGTCTCCCACAAGATCACTTGGTGAAGTATTGACTCCACGGGATTTTTGATGTCTACCAAGTCAGTGAAGAGGTGAGTGGCACCCTTGGAGCATGTAATGCATCCTGAAGGGAAATTTGTGCAATGAAATAAAAAAGAGATGAGTGTCACCCTTGCAGCATGTATTGCATCCTTAAGGGCACGTCGTGCAAGGAAAATGAAAAAAGGCGAGTGGAACCCTTCAAGGACCTAGTGCATTCTAAAGGGCACTTCACTATTTCAACGAGTAAGTGAATAAACCTAATCGACCTTAAAGTTAATGATGTGATAAGTAATATTTAAAAACAAATTCCCTAACAAAAAAGTCATCCAGCCTAGTGAAATTAAAATATAGGTCTAAGTAACACATGTGTAAAAAAAATAATCGTAATTAAACCTGTAACAAGAAGGGGGTAAGAAATTCAATTAAATTATTAAAATCAAATTATAATGTGAGATTAAGATTTTAAAAGGGAAATGATTGTTTTATCTACATATGCTAATTTAATTTTTAATTAAAAATAAAAGTGGTAAATGGTTGTTTTTCTACACTTGCTAAATTGAGTTTTAGTTAAAAAGGGAAAAGAGGGAAACTTAAAAGAATTAGGAAACTAAAGGAAAAAGAGGAAACATAAAGAAAAGGGGAAACATAGAGAAAAATATGAATGCCTTACTTAGTAAGGAATCTTTCCTTGGGAACTTGCTATTTTTGAACTCAACTAGGAATTTAGTAAGGCGTAAGTCATTTAAGATTTGTAAAGGAATATTAGGACACCAATGAGAATTTTTAGGAATGATTTTAGGTGGGTGAGGGAAATAGGAATCATTAAATAATTAATGAAATTAACTTTCTAGTGCAACTAGCGGGATGGGTGACATGTCTACGAGGGAGTTATTTTCTGATTAAATTAATGAGAAAGAAATAAAATGGGAATTTGGGAAAGAAATCGCTTAAAAACTTTATAAAAAGGATGGAGGAGGAGGAGTATGGGTCCGATCTTTATGTGTAACTTTACACTGTTGAATTTTTGTCTTGATTGAGCTTCTCTTGTGGGATTTGGGATACCCATCTTGGGAAACGAGTGGTAGCTCGACCTTGTGAGGTGAACTGGCTAGTTGTTCTCTGGTATAGTGTGTGTGGCCCCTTTGTAGTTTTGGGGGCGTAGGGGGAAGAAGAGTACCCCTAGTGTTCGTTGGGAGGTACCGGTGAGGTCACATCGATCGACAATCGGAAGATGGATGGAGTGCAAGTAGGAAAAAAACTACTGAGTAGTCGTGTTTGGCTAAGGTAGGTCGGTTTAAATTTTTACTTGCAATGATATTAAATTTACACATGTTATTTCTCTGTGCTCAGTTTAAGATTTCATTTCCATGCACTATATTGCACCAGCTTTCCTATGTCATTTTAATCCCCTTGCATGTTTCTCTCTGAATCGATTTCCCTAACTTATGATTTCAATAACTTATTTGTGTGGGTTTTATTGATTATTATAAAGAGATTGTGTTTTATCTTCCACCCTTATCCCTATATCATCAGCCCATGCCTGAGCAGTCTGATAGGAACCATGTCGACAATCATCACTTGGATGTTAAAATACCTATAGATTCTAATGCCCTATTGTTCTTTTCATGGATGATGAGAGAAGGATAATTTGTGCCTAGTCGTCTACCCCTTACTTATCTCTGCGTTTGATTGCTTAAAATCTGAAAACCATTGTGTTTCCTTAAAACACCATCCCTTCATTTCTTTGATTGATTATCTCTGCAAGTCCTTGAAGGATCAACTATGTGTTTTCTTTTTGGCGTAAAATCTCAGTGCTGAGCGTAAACCCTCTGCGTTTCTTTTAAAGATGATACATAGTGATTGTCTGTGTTTTACCTATATACTCACCGACTGATACAGTTATAATTATATCATTTTACTCTGCATTTTGACCACCTTGGACTGCATTTTATTACCTTAATTTGCTCTGCATTTTACCTATATAGTCACTAAATCATACAATTATACATATATCTTTGACTCTGCGTTTGACCGCATTTGGACTGTGTTTTATTACCTTTATTTTCTCGGTGATTGCATCTATATTATGCCAGCCTTATCATTATGTACTCAACATTCTACTTCTATTTATGGACTGCACATTATTACCTGGACAACGTTTTAAATCATGGGTCAACGATTTTATATATATGTGGCACCGAATCCCCTTGATTGATAGATAGAGTTTATATTCACAGTGTTCTCCACTAATTTGATAGAGTTTGTATTCAACAACGATGTCACCGAATTTTATGAATGACAACGAATTGATTGTTGCATTTTTTACTGTGTATTTGGTTGGGTTAATTTATTGCTTTGTATGTCTATGTAATGCTAGCGAACATGATTGTGTAATGGTATCGATTATGCCTGTGTATTGGTATCATTTTTGCTGTGCAAATGGTGGTGTATCTATTATGTAAATGGTGGTGTTTTAATGGCAGTTATTTCATGGATAGATGTTTCATCTCCCTTGAATGCATTTAACCCATCACTCTAACCTGGAAATTATTTGTTGATGGATTTTTAATTTCCTTTTGAATACTTACCACAATGACTTACCTGGCAGTGATCCATTGTTGGATGTTGTATCTTATGTTACAATGATTCTCATATTTTAGAAAATCAAATTTTGGTGGTGTTACACAGCGAGTAATAGTTTTCAACTCAGGGAATCACTTGTTTAACTCAGCATATATGCCATATTTCCACTCTACAATTTTATTTTATCTAGACAGTTTTAATCCTTTAATTTAGACAGTTCAAGTGAAATTCTTCTAAACAGTTCAATTCCATTTTTAATTACGTTCGCACCACAATTTTCTAAGCTGCAATTTTATGGTTATATTGGCATTAATATGATGGAAAATGGATTAAATGTAATTTTTTTGTGCATGACAACGCATTCATACAAGCTATGTTAGGATAGCGGTTTTCATTTTATGATAGCGAACCCTTTAGAAATTTGATGTTAGCAATCATTATAATCTTATAGAGTTGAATTGTCCCTTTATTTTTAATTCGACACATATATATATTACTTAGAAATTTAGTAATGTTATTCTAGTGATACTTATTAAATGTTGTTGGCAGCGATAACGTAGATAGAGCCTCAGTTTTGTTGACAACATTTTGGTTGAATGACCTTCATCCTTCCATAATTATAGTAACTTACTTAGTGGACAACAACAGTGAATAGACAACGATATATCCATATTTTGGTAACCCTTTTGGCAGTGATATGTTTGTGGTTTTCAGTGATTATCCTTCACTACAGTAATTATTATCAATAATTACAATAATAAAAATAGAAATTTTAGTAATATCAACTTATAGATTATATAGATAGCGATTTTAAATGTGTTCTTTCGATAAAAATTTTATTTTATGGTTTCAGTTTAATGAAATCATATTCATTTTTAAAGGACATTTGTTTTATTCTCTTAAAAGACACGTTTCATAATTGTTTCAGTTAAAAGATAGTGAGTTTATCCTTAGGAAAATACTTATCTGACATTGGAATTGGAAAATAGCTACAATGAACTAATCGTTGATAATAATAATTTAATGTGTATAGATCGATGTAGGGTTGCAATAGAATTGTTGCACAGGCAATTCAATATGTTGTATAAATTTCATAGTCGTTAGTTTCCCTTGCATCCTGTTGACTGGTTGATTGGGTGATTGGGTTTTCATCATGTGGTTGACACTTAGTTCGGTCTCCTAGCGTGTTGAATTTTCTTGTGTTATTGGTATAGATGTTTTATGTTGCACCAGGGTTATCGTCATGACTATTGCTTTTTGAAAGCATGATTCCTGATGAGGGGACCATTGTGCACCCTTAGGGATAGGGGCGAATGGTAAGCAGGCATGAGTCTATGCCTCCTGATGTGGGCATTTTTCATTGTAATGGTTGTTGGGACTTTGTTTTGTAACGGCTTAAGACGTTGGGTTTTGCCTGACATAGCGTTCTAGTTCCTTGTCGCCAAGGCCATTGTGTCGGGTTGTTTATGTTGTCCTTTAGCTTGTAGATGTTGTCGTTTTCATTTTGGGCGGGTAGTCATTTCTATTTATCTTTGATTTTAGCATGTTTCGCCCAATTGCTTGATGTGATAGTGTGTTGAGTCATTGTTATCTATTTCTTGATCTGCATGCATGGTGTTCGTCATCATGTTGTGTGGTTCAATTGTTGTAGTTGTTGCCTTCATGCCTAAAAAAAAAAATTGCACTTTTTGCATTGCTTGTAGTCATAAACATTGGGGGTCATCACATATGGTATCAGATAACGTTCCACCCATGAGTTGGGATCACTACACCTTTCATTTATTAATTTTGATTATAAGGTTGCTAATTAAATTGATTTGTATTCATGCAGGTAATAATGGTTAGAGGACGCCGCAAAGGCAGGCATGAAGGTGCTAGGGGAGGAGGCACGACGCCCCCGATAGCATCCATGCTTGAGGGGTCTAACCCATAGGGACATGAACAGGTGGTCAGATAGGAACCTATAGAGGTGGGTGGTGTGGTTGGAATGATGAGGTCCTGTCAGCAGATGTTTGAGGCACTGATCAGCCACTTGGATAGAGATGATTCCATGGTATTGGCACCCCCTGAAGGTCCAACAAGCGCTCTAGTCAGTACTAGTAGCATTCATCGTGAACTCAAGAGGGTGAAGTTTCCCGAGTTCGTTGGTGCCCAAGACGATGCAGCCATCGAGGCATGGTTGGAAAATATGGTGATGTGCTTTTCACTTTGCGACTATACCTCCAACATGAAATTTTGCATGGAGGTCTTTCAACTGAAGGGGAGTGCTCTTCTTTGGTGGAAGACGCTCCTGCCACAATTGAACATGGTCGTCGAAGACGTGTCATGGGAATTGTTCGAGGAACGGTTCCAGGAGAGGTACCTATTAGAGGAATTCATTGATCATCATCCCAATGATTTCAATGGATTGCAATAGGCCAGTCGTACGGTGCTCAATTATGAGGCCCATTTTATGGATTCTCTTTGGTATGCTCCACACCTGAATACCGAGAAACTTAAGGTCAACAGGTTCTTGTTTGGCCTTAATGTCAACATTCATGCAAAGGTTAGTATTATGATGTCGTGAACCTTGCATGATGTCATTCAGAAGGCCCTCAACATGGAGGAGGAGATTATCGATGGGGGTCAGAGCAGGACTACAGTGAGACCAATAGGTCAGGTGTCATCTGGTGTGAAACAACATCAGACACTAGATAAACATACGCCATGATATCGTGGCTTCTAGAGAAGATGCACTTTGACTACACCTTGGAAACCAACACCTCAACAGCGGACTCCTTAACGAGGATCACAACATCAACATCAACATCAACCACAACAACAAAATTTTAGGCCTATTTAGTAGAACAAACCAGGATTCTTGGCCCATGGGTCGTTAGCTTCTACTTCGGGTACCGGGAGTACTGGACCGAAGAAAGGGTGTTGGAAATGTGGGGAGCCACATTACCAACACAACTTCCCGGTGGAGAGGACTAGAGCATCTGGATCAGCTGGACCCACTGTTGTGGGAGATTTTGGCAAGGCCCATCAGATTCATGCAGTGGTGAATAACTACCAGGAAGAGCACCAGTCGACTATTCTTGAGATGTTAGGTACTTTTGTTGACCAGACAATCAATATTTTTATAGATCTCAATGCTACCAAAGGTTCCATTTCTGGTGCATCATTAAGAAGGATTAAGGTAAAGGCAATCGAATAGGATGAGTTTAGATTTGTAGAAATGGCTTCTAAAGCCAAACAAAAGGTTGAAGGGAAGGTTACGGGTTGTAGACTTAGTCTGAGAGAGTTTATCACCAGGGTTGACCTATATGTCATGATCTTAGGATCTTATGACATCGTGATTAGTATGGACTTGTTGGAATCGCAAGAGGCGATACTCAACTGTAAGATGAAACAATTGAGCTTAGTCAATGATGAGGGACAAACAGGTGTGATTGTTTGTCAGAACTAGGGATTTTCCCTGAGGTTCATATCTTCCTTGAAGCTATGGAAGGCATGCACAAGGTATGTAAGATTTATGTGATCCTTACCTTAAACGAGAAGAGAGCAGTGGAAGGTCTAGCACACCTTCCGGTGGTGAGAGAGTTTGCAGACGACTTCCCAGAGGAGTTACCTGGTATGCTACTAGAGAGGGAATTGGAATTCACTATATACCTAAAGTCGGGGACTTAACTGATAGAAATAACTCCTTATTGGATGTCAACCCCAAAGTTACAGGAGTTGGGAATTCAATTGAAGGAGTTGCTAGATCTGGGACTTATACTTCCAAGTGTTTCACCATGGGGTGCAGCTATTATTTTCATAAAAAAAAGGATGGGTCAAGGAGACTTTGTATTGACTAACGTCAATTGAACAAGAAAACGATCAAGAATCAGTACTCGTTTCCAAGGATTTATGATTTTTTCAATCACAAGAAAGGCGCGATTGTGTTTTCAAAGATTGGAATGTGATCAGGGTATCACTAGTTACGAATCAAGGAGGATGATGTCCCTAAGAATGCCTTTAAGATGAGGTTTGGACATTACAAGTTTATTGTTTTACCTTTTTCACTGACGATCTCCCCAAGGGTATTTATGATTTTGATGAATGGGGTGTTCCATGAGTACTTGTACAAGTTCGTCCAAGTATGCATTGATGATATTTTTATTTACTCTTGGATGATGGAGGAGCATGACAATCACTTGTTCTTGGTACTACAGAGTCTATGAGAGAACAAATTGTATGGGAAATTGTCTAAATGCTCTTTTTATCAATCGAATATTCACTACTTAGGGCATGTCATATCCGATGAAGGTATCATCATGGATCCAACAAAGATCAAGGATATTATGGAAAGGTTTGCATCGATGAATGTCCTAGAAATGCGTAGTTTCATGGGATTAGCAGGATACTATCGATGGTTTGTCGAGGGATTATCAAAGATAGAAATTACGATTATAGAATTGCAGAAGAAGAACAAGAGCTTGTTTGGACTGAGAAATGCACGGAGGAATTTCAGAGACTCAAGGAACTGTTGACAATGGCACCAATACTGAAGATCCTTGACATGTAAGTGGACTACTTGGTATGTACCGATGTATCCAAGGAAGGCTTAGCAAAAGTTTTGTTGCAAGATGGTTGAGTGATCGCTTACATCTTGAGAAAGTTTACAAGGCATGAGGAGAACTATGTGACACATGATTTGGAGTTGTTAGCCATTGTTTATGACTTGAGAGTTTGGATACACTACCTTATTGGATGGAAATTCGAACTAAAAAAGGACCACTGTGGACTACAACACATATTTACACAAAGCGACTTGAATTTGCAACAACGACGTTCGTCGTAATTTCTTAGTGAGTACGATTTCAAGATTACTTACATAAAGGGAACATTGAACATAGTCGTTGATGTGTTGAGTCAAAGACTGTGCATATTTTTGGTGATTCCTCTTCAAATGAATCTACATGAAAGGATTCTAACTTTACAGTGCAAGGATGACTGGTACAAAGAGGTCAAGGATTTTATTGGACAAAACACAATGATGGTACGAAGATTTGAAAGATTTACATTTGATGATGATGGATTATTGATATTTAAAAATCAAATTTACATACCACCGAACGACGAGTTGATGATCTTGATCCTAAACAAGGCTCACAAAGAAGTGTGCATGGCTCACCTAGGATTCACAAAGATGAGGGAAAACATTAAACCCTTATTCTTCTGGAAAGGAATGAAGGCAAACATAGTCAACTACATGGCTAGATGTCTAGAATTTCAGTAGGTGAAGGTTGAACATAGACATCCAGTAGGATTAATACAACCACACACTATTACGGAATCAAAATGGGAGGTTATATCAATCGATTTCATTGTTGGATTGCAACTGACAGAAAGGAGACATGACTCAATTTTTGTGGTAGTGAAGACTCTCATGAAGAGTGCTCATTTTATTCATGTACGCACGATGTATTAATAACCTAACATAGCTATATTTTCCATCAGTGAGATTGTGAGGTTGCATGGCATGCCTAAGAGTATTATATCCGATCGAGGATCGGTGTTTCCTAGATGATTTTGGGATAGTTTCCAAGAAGCATTGGGACCCCGACTTAAATTTAGTATTGCGTATCACCTAGATATAGAAGGGAAGACCGAATAAAGAAACCAAATTTTGGAGTACATGTTTCATATGTACGTGATGTACCAACATAAGCGTTGGGAAGAATTCTTTCCACGAGTAGAGTTCGCATATAACAACAGTTATCAAAGAAAAATTAAGATGGTGCCTTTCGATTTTATTTACAGGAGACCATGTCAGAGGCCTTTGATTTGGGATCGTCTTGAGGATAGGGTCATGGTGGGACCAGAAGAGATCCAAGAAATGGAATATCAAATGCAAAAAATAATACAAAATATCAAGGAAGTGTAGGATCGACATAAGAGCTATGTTGATGCGCACCGTGTCGAACATAGGTACGAAGTTGTTGATCGAGTCTTTTTGCAAGTAAAACTACATAAGAGATCGATCAAGTTTGGAAAGGGTGCTAAAATATCTCCTAGGTTCATAGGACCTTTCGAGTTTGTGTAAAATAAGGGGCCCGTGGCCTATCGACTAGCCTTGCCTAATTATTTGAGGCATATGCATGATGTTTTTCATGTATCTATTTTGAGACATTATATTTGTGATCCTACACATGTTATTGACATGATTTCCTTGCTGGTATATGACGAGGGTGCGCTCACAGTGGATCCAATCTGCATCCTAGACCATCGCATTTGACAGCTACAACGTCGAACAATAGATCAGGTCAAGGTATAGTGGGACAAATATAGTCCACACTTGGCGACCCGGGAGGACACTTATGGTATGTGCCAACAGTTTCCATTTTTTTTTGATAGATAGACTTATGATACTATGACACACATTATTTTGGCACTTATATACTGTGAAACTTCAGGATGAAGTTTATACCAAGAGGGGTTGTGTGTAACATCCTTCTCTTGCATGCACTGAACAAACTTATTCTTTGAGGAAACTTGCTTGTAAGTGATCCAGATTATTACACTATTGATCATTTGATTATGATTATGAGGAATTATGGATATGATGATATGTTACTTTGTTGTATTTACATAGATAGGTAATATTGACTAGGATCTCCTGAGTGTGAAGGACTTTGGACCTCGAGGATGCAGAGGCATCGATGAAACCCCTTGGACTCCAGATCGAATCACGGAGTGGACTGTTGGGTTGATTTTTGTTGATGTGACATATGTACATATGATTAGATGTTATGATATGGATTATTTTTCTCACATGATTTGTTGATGATGCAGGCTGACGATAACTTGCCGACTATACTTACATGTGGAGTAGATGGGTCACACAAGACAACTAGAGACTTTGAAAGAGAGGTGTGGGAGAAGTCCTACCACAACTTACTAGAATTCTCACAGTGGCTGAAACTATAGGTTAACAATTACCTAGTTCGAGCAGACAGGCAATGTCGTGAGGGCAGACTGCGACAATCTCTCACGATGATTCTAAGGGGTGCACAATAAGGATAGGGCCTTATTCCTTAGAGGCCCTTAGTATCCCACAAGATTGCCTAGTGGAGTATTGAATCTAGGGGTTTTTTATGTCTTCCAAGTCATTCAAGAGGTGAGTGGCACCCTTGGAGCATGTAGTACATCCTGAAGGGCATGTTGCGCAATGAAAGAAGAAAGAGGTGAGTGATTCCATTGGAGCACGTAGTGCATCTTGAAGGGCATGTCGCACAAGGAAAATGGAAAAAGGAAAGTGACACCCTTAGAGAACCTAGTTCATCCTTAAGGGAACGTCGTGATTTCAATGGGTAAGCAAATAAACCTAGTTAGCCTTAAAATGAATGATGTGATAAGTAAGATTTAAAAACAATTTCCCTAATTAAAATGTCGCCCAGCCTAGTGAAATTAAAATCTAGGCCTAAGTAACACAAGTGGTCAAAAATAATAATCATAATTAAACATGTAACAAGAAGGGGGTACGAAATTCAATTAAATTATTAAAATCAAATTATAATGGGGGATTAAAATTTTAAAAGGGAAGTGATTGTTTTATCTACATATGCTAATTTCATTTTTTATTAAAAATACAAAGGGGTAAATGGTTGTTTTTCTACACTTGCTAAATTGAGTTTTAGTTAAAAAAGGGAAAAGAGGGAAACTTAAAAGAATAAAGAAACTAAAGGAAAAAGGGGAAACATAAAGAAAAAGTTGAATGCCTAACTTAGTAAGGAATCTTTCCTTTGGAACTTGGTATTTTTGAACTCAACAAAGAATTTAGTAAGGCGTGAGTCATTTAATATTTGTAAGGGAATATTGGGACACCAAGGAGCATTTTTAGGAATTCTTTTAGGTGGGTGAGGGAAATAGGAATAATTAAATAATTAATGAAATTAACTTTCTAATGCAACTAGGGGGATGGGTGACATGTGTACAGGGGAGGTTTATTCTGATTAAATTAATGAAAAAGAAATTAAATGAGAATTTGGGAAAGAAATCACTTAAAAACTATATAAAAAGGATGGAGGAGGAGGAGTATGGATATGATCTTTATGTGTAACGTTACACTGCTGAATTTTTGTCTTAATTGAGCTTCTTTTGTGGGAGTTGGGATACCTAGCTTGGGTAACGAGTGGTAGCTTGACCTTGTGAGGTGAACTGGGTGCTAGTTTTTCTCTTGTATAGTGTGTGTGGCCCCTTTGTGGTTGAGGGGGCTTAGGGGGAAGAAGAGTACCCCTAGTGTTGGTGGAGAGGTACTGGTGAGGTCACATTAGTAGGCAAGCGGAAGCTGGATGGAGTGCACATGGGACATAAACTACTAAGCAGTCGTGTTTGGATAAGGTACGCCGATTTAAATTTTTACTTCGAATGATATTAAATTTACACGTATTATTTCTCTGTGCTCTGTTTAATATTTCATTTCCATGCACTATCTTGCACCAGGTTTCCTACGATATTGTAATCACCTTGCTTTTTGTTTTCTGAATTGATTTCCCTAACTTATGATTTCAATAACTTATCTCTGTTGGTTTTATTGATTATTATGAAGATATTGTGCTTTATCTTCCGCCCTTATCCCTATATCACCAGTCCATGCATGAGCAGTCCTCTTGGAACCGAATCGACGATCGTCACTTGGATGTAAAAATACCTATAAATTATAATGTCGTTCTTTTCTATTCATGGATGATGAGAGAAGGATAATTTGTGCCCAATTGTCTACCCCTTACTTATCTCTGCATTAGATTTCTTAAACTCCGAAAACCCTTGCATTTCCTTGAAAGATAATCCCTGCATTTCTTTGTTTGATTATCTCAACATGTCATTGAAGGATAAACTATGGGTTTTATCTTTGGGGTAAAATATTAGTGTTGAGGGTAAACCCTCTGCATTTCTTTAAAGGATGATACATAATGATTGTCTACTTTTTAGCTATATACTCACCGACTCATACAGTTATACTTATATAATTTTGCTCTGCATTTTGACCACCTTGGATTGTGTTTTATTACCTCCATTTGCTCTACGTTTTACCTATATACTCACTAAATCACACAGTTATACATATATCTTTTACTCTATGTTTGACCACATTTGGACTGCATTTTATTACCTTTATTTGGTTGGTGATTGCATATGTATTGTGCCAACTTTATCATTATGTACTCAACATTCTACTTCTATTTATGGAATGTGTGTTATTACTTGGACAACGTTTTAAATCATGGGTCAATGATTTTATATATATGTGGTAGTGAATCACCTTGATTGATAGATATATTTTATATTCATAGTGTTCTCCACAAATTTGATAGAGTTTGTATTCAACAACGATGTCCCTGAATTTTATGAATGACAACGAATTGATTGTTGTGTTTTTTACTATGTATTTGGTTGGGTTAATTTATTTCTTTGTATGACTGTATAATGGAAGCAAGCATGATCATGTAATGGAAATGATTATTCCTGTGTGTTGGTATAATTTCTTCTTTACAAATGGTGGTGTATCTATTATGTAAATGGTGGTGTTTTAATGGCAGTTATTTCGTGGATAGATGTTTCATATCCCTTGAATGCATTTAACCCATCACTCTTACCTAGAAACTATTCGTTGATGGAGTTTTAATTTCCTTTTGAATGATTACCACAACGACTTACCTTGAAGCGATTCCATTGTTGGATGTTGTATCTTATGTTACAACAATTCTCATATTTTAGAACATCAAATTTTGGTGGTGTCAGATAGCCAGTAATAGTTTTCAACTCAGGGAATAACTTGTTTAACTCAATGCATTCCTTTGAACTCAGCATATCTGACATTTTTCCACTTTGTGATTTTCTTTTATTTAGACAATTTCAATCCTTTAATTTAGACAATTCAAGAAAAAATCTTTTAAACAATTCAATTCTGCTTTTAATTACGTTCACACCACAATTTGCTAAGCTACAATTTTATGGTTATATTGACATTAATATGATGGAAAATGGATTACATGCAATTGTTTGTGTACATGACAGTACATTCATACAAGCTATGTTAGGATAGCGGTTTTCATTTTATGATAGCAAGCCCTTTAGCGATGTGATGTTAGCGATCACAGTAATATTATAGAGTTGACTTCTCCTTTGATTTTTAATTCAACAAATATATATATTACTTAGCGATTTTGTAATGTTCATGTAGTGATACTTATTAAATGGTGTCGGCAATAATAACATAGACAGACCCTCAGATTTTTTGACAACATTGTGGTTGAATGACCTCGATCCTTCCATAATTATACTAACTTACTTAGTGGACAACAACATCGAATAGACAACAATGTATCCATATTTTGGTAACCCTTTTGGAAGTGATATGTTTGTGGTTTTCAATGATTATCCTTCACTATAGTAACGATTATCAATAATCACAATAATAAAAATAGAAATTACAGTAATATCAACTTATAGATTATATAGATAGCGATTTTAAATTTGTTCTTTAGATAACAATTTTATTTTATGGTTTCACTTTAACGAAATCGTATTCATTTTTAAAGGACATTTGTTTTATTGTTTTAAAAGAGATGTTTTGTAATTGTTTCAGTTAAAAGATAGTGAATTTCTCCTTAGGAAAATACTTATTTGACATTGGAATTGGAAAGTAGATACAATGAACTAATCGTTGATAATAATCATTTAATGTGTACAAATCAATGTAGGGTTGCAATAGAATTGTTTCACAAGGAATTAAATATGTTGTATAAATTCTATAGTTGTCAATTTCCCTTGCATCCTGTTGACTGGTTGATTGGGTGATTTGGTTTTCATCGTGTGGTTGACACTTAATTCGATCTCCTAGTGCATTGAATTTTCTTGGGTTATTGGTCTAGATGTGTTATTTTGCGTCAAGGTTATCATAATGCCTGTCGCCTTGTTACAACATGATTCCTGATGATGGGACCATTGTGTGCACTGAGGGATATAGGAAAATGGTAATCGGGCCTGAGTCTGTGCCTCCCGATGTGGGCATTGTTCAATGTAATGGTTGTTGGGACTTGGTTTTGTAATGGCTTAAGGCACTGGGTTTTGTGTGACATAGGGTTCTAGTTCCTAGTCATCAAAGCCACTCTGTCGAGTTGTTGATGTTTTCCTTTAGCTTGTAGGCATTGTCATTTTTGTTTTGGGTGGGTAGTCATTTCTATTTTTCTTTGATTTTCACATGTTTTGCCCAGTTTCTTGATGTGCTAGTGTGTTGAGTTGTTGTTGTCTATTTCTTGATCTACGTGCTTGGTGTTTGTCATTAGGTTGTGTGGTTTAACTATTGTTGTTGTTGCCTTCCTCGATAAAAAAAAAATGCACTTTTTGCATAGCTTGTAGTTGTAATCATTGGGGGTCTTCACATATGATAGCAGAGTGGGTTCCACCCCTGACTTGGGATCACTACAACTTTCTTTCATTAATTTTGATTATAAGGTTTCTAATTAAATTGATTTGTATTTGTGCAGGTAATAATGGTTAGAGGATGTCGCGGAGGTAGACGATGTGGTGATAGGGGATGAGGCACGACGCCCCTGATAACATCCATGCTTGAGGGGTCTAAACCCCAAGGAGACAAACAGGTGGTCGAGCAGGAACATATAGAGGTGGGTTGTGTGGTTGGGTTGATGAGGTATTTTCAGCGGATGTTTGAGGCACTAATCAATCACTTGGCTAGAGATGAGACCAGGGCACCGACACTCCCCAAGTGTCCACCACACGCTCCATTCAGTACTGGTAGCATTCACTGTGAACTCAAGAAGGTCAAATTTCTTGATTTCTTTGGTGCCCAAGACGACGCAGCCGCCGAGGCATGGCTGGAAAATATAGCGATGTGCTTTTCACTTTGCGACTATACCTCCAACATGAAAATCTGCATGGCAGTCTTTGAACTAGAGGGGAGCGCTCTTCTTTGGTGGAAGACGCTCCTGCCAAAATTGAACATGGACATCGAAGACGTGTCATGGGAATTGTTCGAGGAACGGTTCCGAGAGAGGTACCCATCATAGGAATTCATTGAGCATCATCTCAACGAGTTCAACGCCTTGCAATAGGGAAGTCCTACGGTGCCTGAGTATGAGGCCCATTTTATGGATTCACTTCGGTATGATCCGCACCTAAATACCAAGAATATTAAGGTCAATAGGTTCTTGTTTTTACTTAATGTCAGCATTCGTGCAAAGGTTAGGATTATGATGTTGTGAAACTTGCATGATTTCGTTCAGAAGGCCTACATCATTGAGGATGATATTATCAACGGGGGTCAGAGAAGGACTCCAGTGAGACCAGCAGGGCATATGTCATCTAGTGTGCAACAACATTAGACACCAACTAGACATACGCTAGTATATCGTGGCTTCTAGAGAGGATCCACTTTCACTACACCTCCATGACAAGTGCCTCAACAACAGACTCCTTACCGATTACCACAACATGAGCATCAGTGTCAATGACAACAATAGAAGTTTAGGGTTGTTTAACAGAACAAACCAGGATTCTAGGTCGGTGGGAAGTCAACTTCTACTTTGGGTACCAGGAGTACTAGACTGAAGAAAGGGTGTTGGAAATGTGGGGAGACACATTACCAGTGCGATTGCACAGTCGAGAGGACTATAGAATCTAGATCAGTTGAACCCACTTCTTTTGGATATTTTGGCAAAGCCCATCGGATTCATGTAGTGGTGAATAAATTCAAGGCAGAGAACTAGTAGACTGTCCTCGAGATCTTAGGTACCATCGCTGACCAGACCCTTAGTATTTTGATAGATCTCGGTGCTACCGAGAGTTTCATTTCTGGTGCAACACTAAAAAGGATTAAGGTAAAGCCAGTCAAACGGGATGATTTTAGCTTTATAGAAATGGCTTCTAGAGCCAAACAGAAGGTTGGAGGGAAGGTTACAAGTTGTAGCCTTAACCGGAGAGAGTTTGTCACCAGGTTTGACCTGTATGTCATGATCTTAGGATATTATGACTTTATGATTGGTATGAACTGGTTTAAATCGCATGAGGCGATACTCAACTGTAAGACAAAATAATTGAGCTTGGTTGATGATGAGGGACAGACATGTGTGATTCTAGGTTAGAACCATGGATTTTCCTTGAGGTTCATATCTTCCTTACAACTACGGAAGATCATGCACAAGGGATGTAATATTTATGTGATCCTTGTGTTAAATAAGAAGGGAGTAGCAGAAGGTCTAGAACACCTTCTGGTGGTGAGAGAGTTTGCAGACATATTCTCAGAGGATTTACATGGGATGTCACCAGAGAGGGAATTGGAATTCACCATATACCTAAATTTGGGAACTAAACCGATAGAAATAACTCCTTATCAGATGTTGAACCCAGAGTTACAGGAGTTGAGAATGCAACTAAAGAAGTTGTTGGACCTGGGACTTATACTTCCAAGTGTGTCACCGTGGGGTGTTCTTGTTATTTTCATACAAAAGAAGGATGATTCATAGAGACTCTGCATTGACTAACATCAATTGAACAAGGAAATGATCAAGAATTAGTACCCTTTTCCAAGGATTGATGATTTGTTCGATCACATGAAAGGTGGGATGGTGTTTTCAAAGATTGACTTGTGATCAGGGTATGAATAGTTATGGATCAAGGAGGAGGATGTCCCTAATATTTCCTTTAATACGATGTTTGGACATTACAAGTTTATTTTTTTACCTTTTTCACTAACAAATGCCCGAGGGGTATTTATGAGTTTGATGAATGGGGTGTTGTATGAGTACTTGGACAAGTTCATCCAAGTATTCATTGACGATATTTTGATTTACTTTCGGACGATGGAGGAGCATGACGAGCACTTGTGCTTGGAACTACAAAGTCTACGAGAGAACAAATTGTATGGGAAATTATCTAAATGCTTGTTTTATCAATCAAATATTCACTACTTAGGGCATGTCATATCCGGCAAAGGTATTGTCATGGATCCAACAAAGGTGAAGGCTATTATGGAATGGATTGCATCGATGAATGTCCTAGAAATACATAGTTTCATGGGCTTAGTAGGATACTATCGATGGTTTGTTGAGGGATTCTCAAAGATAGAAAATCCAATTATGGAATTGCAAAAGAAGAACAAGAAGTTTGTTTGGACCTAGAAATGTGCACCGATACTAAAGGTCCTTGACAATTGGACTGATACTGAAGGTCCTTGACATGAACGCGAACTTCTTGGCATGCACTGACGCATCCAAGGAAGGCTTAGGTAGATTCTTGCTGCAAGACGGTCGAGTGATGGCTTCCATCTTGAGAAAGTTGAGAAGGCATGAGGATAACTATGCGACACATGATTTGGAATTGTTAGCCATTGTTTATGCCTTGAGAGTTTTGAGAAACTACCTTATTGGATGGAAATTCAAACTAAAAAAGGACCATTGTGGACTACAACACATATTTACACAATGTGACTTGAATGTGAGACAACATCGTTGGTCAGAATTGCTTAGTGATTATGATTTCAAGATTACTTACATAAAGGGAACATTGAACATAGTGGTGGATGCGTTGATTCGAAGACCGTGCATATTTTCGGTGATTCCTCTTCAGATGAATCTACATCAAAGGATTCTAGCTTTACAATGCAACAATGAATGGTACAAAGAGGTCAAGGATTTTATCGAACAAAACAAAATGATGGTGGCAATATTTGAAGGATTTATGTTTGACGACAATGGATTATTGTGATTTAAAAATCGAATTTACATACCACCGAATGACGAGTTGACGATATTGATCCTAAATGAGGCTCACAAATAAGTGTACATGGCTCACCCAGGAGTTAGGGAGATGAGGGCAGACCTTAAAACCTTATTTTTTTGGAAAGGAATGAAGGAAAACATAGTCAACTACATGGCCAGATGTCTAGAATGTCAGCAGGTGAAGTCTGAGAATATACATCCAGCAGGATTACTACAACCATATGCTATTCCATTATCAAAATGGGAGGTTATTTCAATGGATTTCATTGTTGGATTTCAGTGAAGGAAAGGAGACACGACTCCATTTTTGTGGTAGTTGACACTCTCACGAAGAGTGCTCATTTTATTCCTGTGCGTACAACATATCAGGAACCTAACATAGCTAGATTTTTCATTAGTGAGATTGTGAGGTTGCATGGCGTGCCTAAGAGTATTATATTTGATCAATTATCGGTGTTTAATGTACGATTTTTGACTAATTTCAAAGAGGCATTGGGAACCCAACTTAACTTTAGTACTGCGTATCACCCGGAAACAGACGGGCATACCGAACGAACAAACCAAATTTTGGAGGACATGTTGTGTATGTATGTGATGGACCAACATAATCGTTGTGAAGAATTCTTACCACTGATAGAATTCGCATATAACAACAGTTATCAAAGCCCCATTAAGATTGTGCCTTTCGAGTTTCTTTATGGGCGACCGTGTCAGACACCTTTGAGTTGGGATCAGCTTGAGGATAGGGTCCTGGTGGGACCAAAAGCGATCCAAGAAATGAAATATCAAATGAAAATAGTAAGACAAAGGATCAAAGAAGTGCAAGATCAACATAAGAGCTATGTAGATGCCCACCATGTCAACCATAGGTATGAAGTTGGTGATCGAGTCTTCTTGAGGGTAAAACCTCATAAGATCTCGATCAGGTTTAGAAAGGGTGCTAAAATATCTCCTAGGTTCATAGGACCTTTCGAAATTGTGTAGAATAAGGGGCCCATGGCCTATCGACTAGTTGTGCCTGATTCTTTGAGGCATATGCATGATGTTTTTCATGTATATATTTTGAGACATTATATTTGTGATCCTACACATGTTATTGACATGAGTTCCTTGTAGGTATCTAATGAGGGTGCTCTCATGGTGGATCCAAGATGCATATTGGACCATCGCATTCGACAGCTATGACATCGAACAATAAATCAGGTCCAGGTCAGTTGGGACAAATATAATCTGCACTCCGCGACCTGGGAGGATGCATAAGATATGCGCTAGCAGTTTCCATTTTTGTTTGATAGATAGACTTATGATACTGTGATACACATTATTTTTGCACTTATATACTATGAAACTTCGAGATGAAGTTTAGACCAAGAGGGTGTGTGTGTAACATCTCTCTATTGCATGCACTGAACAAACATATTCTTTGAGGACACTTTCTTGCAAGTGATCCAGATTATTACACTATTGGTCATTTGATTATGATTATGAGGAATTGTGGATATGATGATATGTTACTTTTTTGTATTTACATAGATAGGTTCTACTGACTGGGTTCTCCTAAGTGTCAAAGACTTTGGACCTCGAGGATGTAGAGGTATCAATGAAACCCCTTGGACTTCGTATTGAATCAGAGAGTGGATTGTTGGGTTGATTTTTGTTGATGTGACATATGTACATGTGATTAGATGTTATGATATGGATTATTTTTCTCACATGATTCGTTGATGATGCAGGCCAATGATAACTTTTCGGCCAGACTCACATGTGGAGTAGATGGGTCACGCACGACAACCAGTGACTTTGAGGGAGAGGTGTGGGAGAAGCCCTGCCACAACTTACTAGCACTCTCACCGTGGCTCAAACTATAGGTTAACAATTATGTACTTTGAGCATACCCATGATGTCATGAGGGAAGAATACAACAACCTCTCATGATGATTCTAATGAGCATATAATAAGGCATGGGCCTTATTCCTTAAAGGCCCTTAGTCTCCCAAAAAATCAAATTATAATGAGGGATTAAAATTTTAACAGGGAAATGATTGTTTTATCTACATATGCTAATTTCATTTTTAATTAAAAAGAAAAAGAGGTAAATGGTTGTTTTTCTACACTTGCTAAATTGAGTTATAGTTAAAAAGGGAAAAGAGGGAAACTTAAAAGGATCAAGAAACTAAAGGAACAAGAGGAAACATAAAGAAAAAGATGAATGTCTAACTTAGTAAGGAATCTTGCCTTCGGAACTTGTTATTTTTGAACTCAACTAGGAATTTAGTAAGGCGTAAGTCATTCAAGATTTGTAAGGGAATATTGGGACACCAAGTAGCATTTTTAGGAATGCTTTTAGATGGTTGAGGGAAATAGGAATAATTAAATAATTAATGAAATTAACTTTCTGGTGCAACCAGGGGGATGGGTGACATGTGTACGGGGGATGTTTTTTCTGTTTAAATTAATAAAAAAGAACTTAAATGGGAATTTGGGAAAGAAATCAATTAAAAACTCTATAAAAAGGATGGAGGAGGATGAGTATGGATCTGATATTTATGCGTAACGTTACGTTGCTGGATTTTTGTCTTAAATGATCTTCTTTTGTGGGAGTTGGGATACCCATCTCGGGTGATGAGTGGTAGCTTGACCTTACGAGGTGAGGTGGGTGTTAGTTGTTGTCTGGTATAGTATGTGTGTCCCTTTTGTAGCTCAGGGGGATCAGGGGGAAGAAGAGTACCCTTAGCATTGGCTGGGAGGTACCAGTGAGGTCACATCGGTCGGCAAGTGGAAGCTGGAGAGAGCGCATGTGGGACAGAAACTATTGAGCAGTCGTGTTTGGCTAAGATATGTCAGTTTAAATTGTTACTCGTAATGATATTAAATTTACACATGTTATTTCTGTGTGTTGGGTTTAATATTTCATTTCCATGCATTGTCTTGCACCTTCTTTCCTATGGTATTGTAATCCCCTTGCTTGTTGTTTTTTGAATGGATTTGTCTCAACGAACACAACTTTTGATTTCAATAACTTATCTGTGTGGGTTTTATTGATTATTATGAAGAGATTGTGATTTATCTTCCGCCCTTATCCCTAGGTCATCATTCCATGCCTGAGCAGTCAGCTAGGAGTCGAATCGATGGTTGTCACTTCAGTGTTTAAAGACCTATATATTCTAATTCCATTCTTTTCTGTGCATGGATGATGATCTAAGGATAATTTTTCCAAACTGTCTACCCCTTACTTATCTCTGTGTTTTATTGCTTAAACTCTGAAAACCCTTGCATTTCCTTGAAAGATCATCCCTTCATTTCTTTGATTGATTATCTATGCATGTCCTTGAAGGATCAACTCTGCATTTTCTTTTTGGGGTAAAATCTCAGCGTTTAGGGTAAACCCTCTGTGTTTCTTGTAAGGATGATATAAAATAATTGGCTTTGTTTTACCTATATACTCACCAAATCATATAGTTATACTTATATCATTTTACTCTGCATTTTGACCACCTTGGACTGTGTCTTATTACCTTCATTTTCTCTACGTTTTACCTATATACTCACCCAATCATATAGTTATACATATATCTTTTACTTTGCGTTTGGCCCCATTTGGACTGTGTTTTATTGCCTTTATTTTCTCAACTATTGCATCTGTATTATGCGAGCCTTATCATTATGTACTCAACATTCTAATTGTGTTTATGGATTGTGTGTTATTACCCAAACAATGTTTTAAATGATGGTTCAACGATTTTATCTATATGTGGCAGCGAATCCCCTTGATTGATAGATAGAGTTTATATTCAAAATAATCTCCATGGATTTGATAGAATTTGTATTCAACAACAATGCGCCCGACTTTTATGAATGACAACGAATTGATTGCTGCATTTTTTACTGTGTATTTGTTTGGGTGGATTTATTTCTTTGTATGACTGTGTAATGGCAATGAACATGACTGTGTAATGGAAGAATTTATGCCTGTGTATTGGTATCATTTTTGCTGTGGAAATGGTGGCATTTTAATGGTAGCTATTCCGTGGATAGATGTTTCATCTCCCTTGAATGCATTTAACCTAATACTCTTACCTGGAAGCTATTCGTTGTTGGAGTTTTAATTTCCTTTTGAATGCTTACCACAACGGCTTACCTAGAAACGATTCCATTGTTGAATGTTGTATCTTATGTTACAACGATTCTCATATTTTAGTACAACAAATTTTGGTGGTTTTACACAAGCAGTAACAGTTTTCAACTCAGGAAATAACTTGTTTAACTCAATGCCTTCCTTTTAACTCAACATATATGACATTTTTCCAATCTGCGATTTTATTTTATTTAGACGGTTTTAATCCTTTAATTTAGACCGTTCAAGCGAATTTCTTTTAAACAATTCAATTCTTATTTTAATTACGTTCACACCATGATTTGTGAGGCTACAATTTTATGGTTATATTGACATTAATATGATGGACAATGGATTAAATTCAATTGTTGTTGTGCATGGTAGTGCATTCATACAAGATATGTTAGGATAGCGGTTTTCATTTTATGATAGTGAATGGTTTAGTGATTTGATGTTAACGATCATTGTAATCTTATAGAGTTGACTTCTCCCTTTATTTGTAATTCGATAGATATATATATTACTCAATGATTTAGTAATGTTCACATAACATACTTATTACATGGTGTTCGGAGCGATAACGTAGACAAAGCCTCTGTTTTTTTGACAACATTGTGGTTGAATGACCTCTATCCTTCCATAATTATAGTAACTTACTTAGTGGACAACAACATCGAATAGACAACGATGTGTCCTGATTTCGGTAACCCTTTTGGCAGTGATATGTTTGTGGTTGTCAGCGATTATCCTTCACTACAGTAATTATTATCAATAATTACAATAATAAAAAAAACAATTATAGTAATATCAACTTATAGATTATCTAGATAGTGATTTTAAATGTGTTCCTTAGATAGCAATTTTATTTTATGGTTTCAATTTAACGAAAGCATATTTAGTTTTAAATAACATTTGTTTTATTTTTTTAAAATACATGTTTGGTAATTGTTTCAGTTAAAAGATAGTGGATTTCTCCTTAGGAAAATACTTATCTCACATTGTAATTGGAAAATAGCTACAATGAACTAATCATTGATAATAATCATTTAATGTGTACAGATCGATGTAGGGTTGCAATATAATTTTTGCACAATGAATTCAATGTGTTGTATAAATTTTATAGTCATCAGTATCCCTTGCAACTTGTTGACTGGTTGATTGGCTGATTGGGTTTTTGTCATGTGGTTGACAGTTAATTCGATCTCCTAGCACGTTGAATTTTTTTGGGTTATTGGTATAAATGTTTTATGCTGCACCAGGGTTGTCGTCATGCCTATCACCTTCTTGCGGCATGATTCCTGATGAGGGGGCCATGGCACACCCTAAGGAATAAAGGCGAATGATAACTGGGTCAGATTTTGTGCCTCCCGATGTGGGCATTGTTTGTTGTAATGGTTGTTGGGACTTGGTTTTATAACGCTTTAAGGTGTTGGGTTTTGTGTGACGTAGGGTTCTAGTTCATAGTCGTCTAAGCCACTATGTCAGGTTGTTGATGTTGTCCTTCAGCTTGTAGGCATTTTCGTGTTTGTGTCGGGCGGGTATTCATTTCTATCTGTCTTTGATTTTCGCATGTTTCACCCAGTTGGTTGATGTGCTAGTGTGTTGAGTTGTTTTTGTCTATTTCCTGATCTGTGTGTGTGGTGTTCATCATCAGGTTGTGTGATTTAACTGTTGTTTTTGTTGCCTTCCTGCCTAAAAGAAACAAACAATTACACATTTTGCACCACTTGCAGTCATAATCATTGAGGGTCATCACAAGATAGCTCTAGGAGTAGCCTAGAATTTTTTTCTTTGTGATATAATTGATGAGTTCCTCATCTTCCTCAAGTGACTAGAGACCTTTCCTAAGCATTGGATTTGAGAAAAATCATGTTTGTTGTTCATGTTCTTCGACGTACCTCATTTTTTGGTCAAATCCTCTTATATATGAGAGAGTTATGATGATGGTGGAATCTCCTGCAAGAAACATGGGTAGCCATGTTTTGCTTCAAAACCCCCCACACTTGTCCTGTAGATATTGTGGCATGTCCCAATGAAGTAGTATTACAAAAGGCTCTATACATGCATGAAAACTCAAGTCCATCTCTAGAATAGCTACAGTGTGATGACCACAAATCTCCTCAATAAGCCATACATACCAAACCGAGTTGAGGTTCAAAGAACAAAGGAATGAGCCATAAGGCCATCACGGAAATAATAGGGCTAGCTTTACCATGAATATCAACTTATAACACCTGTCAATGGCTATGCTCCCTATGTTATGTGTGCTCCCCTGTCGTGAGGAACCCTGATCATCGTTATAGAGAAAACATGAACACATATACGAACCATAGAATTAACACACAACCTTAATGGCATGAAAACATTGTGCCTCCACCTCGTGGCTCTCATACCTAATGCAAATTTCAGGAAATTGAAATTTACCTTAAACCATCATATAACACCTTGAAAATTGTGCACTAAAATAATTGAAATCACCCAAAACATAATGTCCCTTCTATAGGAGGGACATAATAACATCAAAATATATTTGTATCATGTCCTATAAGTTTATTTTGACAATCCTAAAAATAAGATATTGTCCATATTCTTTTGAGGTTGCGATGTACATAGTTGATTGTTGACTACAAGTTTTGAAATGCCTTTCACTAGGAAAAAACTTACTGATATAAATGAACAAAGAAACAATTAGATGGTAGGGAAAAACACATGACACAATATCCCAAACACTATTCTAATGAAGCAATGACATGAAAATGGTAGCTCATTGATCTAAGGTCGTATTTGACTTTTATTGTGAATTGCAAATCACACGATAAAGTCATTCATAAAGTCATTCAAGGACACAATCCATAATGCTCTGGGTCATAAAATGAAATTATGTATAATAATAGTTTCCTTCAATTCTTTCACATGTGTTTCAATGAGGTCAAGGACAACATGATATCCATTAGCCTCCTTGGCCAAAATTTAAAAATTTAACCATTAAATGCAATTTTTGTAGTCTTCTTATTTTGTCATGAGGTCATGGACAACATGATATCCATTAGCCTCCTTAAATTTAACCATTAAATAAAAATTTTGTAGTCTTCTTATTTTGTCTTCTTCTTAATCTGTGTCTTCTTCTTAATTTTTCAATGACCATTACACAATTACCCTCTTCTTAATTTTTATTTTATGTAACTGTGGATGGCGAAAATATGTATGGAAAAGTAAATGATTATCATTATGACATGGAAATCAAGGAAACAACTAAAAACTTGATATGGACAACATGATATCCATTAGCCTCCTTAAATTTAACCATTAAATAAAAATTTTGTAGTCTTCTTATTTTATCTTCTTCTTAATCTGTGTCTTCTTCTTAATTTTTCAATGACCATTACACAATTACCCTCTTCTTAATTTTTATTTTATGTAATTGTGGATGGCGAAAATATGTATGGAAAAGTAAATGATTATCATTATGACATGGAAATCAAGGAAACAACTAAAAACTTGATTTATCTCAAGTGATACCTCATTTAGGATGAAACTTTAAGGACACTTCAACCTCCATTTCAACATGTATGTCAACCTCACGAATTTCAACGGTGGTCTCGACTCTTATGTCAAATGTTATGTCAACCTCACGAATTTCAACGATGGTTTCGACTCTTATGTCAAATGTCACTAAAAAAGGGACAAAATTAGGTTAAAAATATATTTCAATTTTTTTTATTATAACCTATTTAATAACAAATACCAAAACTTAAAAATTGTTCATAAAAACCAATTTTATTAGTATGAATAAAAACTAAAACTTATTGTTGTAGTGTATACAAGTTTAATTAAAAACATTGCAGATTTTAATCTAGATAAATAATTGATTTGACAGCATTTAAGTTATAACCTCCGCTACTTGATGTTAGACCATAACTTCACATCTAAAAATAGATGAACATTTTGTTACCTTAAATTAAAAGAAAAATAAGCCCAAAATTAGAGAAAAAAAATATAAAAGGACATTGGGTTATAAAAAAATTATTTAGACTTAGAACCATACACACGGGTAAGGAAAACCACTTAAAATTATAAATTCAATGAGCTTAAATTTATACAAGAAACAATAAAACATTATTATTATAATGATAAGAGAATCAAGATAAAGATAAACAATATCATTAAAACCTAAATTTCATTATCACTTTATACATACCATAAATAACTTGAGCTAAACATCTTTTATCATTATGTTAATAATATTATAATAATGATAAGAGAATCAAGATAAAGATAAACAATATCATTAAAACCTAAATTTCATTATCACTTTATACATACCATAAATAACTTGAGCTAAACATCTTTTATCATTATGTTAATAATATTATGATTTATATTTGTTTCAAAAAAATATGGAATTTGAATTATTTCCTAAACTTCCTCACACACTTACCTCACCCTAAAATTCTTGGTGCCCTCTTGCATATGCATTTATGATTTATTGTATTGAACAGTCACAAAATAATTGTTTGGTTTATCACTCTTTAGAGGAATTATGATGTTTTTCTACTATATTTTTTTTTAATGTAACATTTTTTTAATTTTAATAATTACATTTTTCTATTTAAGATAAGTGAGCCTAATGGTTAAGAACACGTGTTTAAGCCTTGTTGAGGGTTTACTAGGATAACTCATGTATCCTATTACAAATAATTAAATAATTGAAACTATGTGGAGAGTAATATTTAATAAGAAAAATAATTACAATAATATTAGCAAATATGATTGTTTATGTTATTATATTGCAATCATAGTTTAAATATAGTGAATGATATGTTACTATAGTCCTGTATATAAAATACTTTTGTTTTTCAAAAGAAGCCCTAAAAACATAACAAGAGAGTCCAACCCATGACCAACAATAAGTTGGAAAGATCTCAAGTCTAATTCTATAAAAATTGAATTAATGTATAGACTATATTTGTCATATATAATTAGTTAATTAACTAATTAAATACTGAATGATTTTTAACTATAATCATGTAAAATTATTAATGATTATAATAGAAATTTTTATCAATAAAAATTGTGTACTAGGTTTTGAATAATGATAAATTAAGGTCAAATGTATTACACTCAACTTTAATAAATCATAATTAACAATGTTTAACTATAATGAATTATTCGTTGACAGTGATACTAAGTTATATTCAATCATAATTAAATATACTTCACCTTAGTAAATAACATTATGTTTTTTAGTTTTTTTTGGACAATTCTCAATTATTATTAATATGATTATGGACCATCATAATTAATTAATGATAGTTTTTGTTCAATCAATATCAATTATCAATCACTACTATTACCATGATACAATTTTAACAATAATCAATTTTAACTAATTATGTTTATGGTAACTATAGTTGTAAATTATAAATTATAATCATCTATAAATATATCAATTTAAGTCATTATTTGATTAAAATTTTAATCATGATTAAATCTAACATGAATCATATATTAATTAGGTGTATTTATTCCTTCATATTAAATGATAAAAAAAATTACACCTTGAAAAATCAGATGCACAATATCTTCATACCCTCATTATTGGGTTATAGAGAACCAGCAATCATCTAATCTATACTTAAAATGAAATTATACATATGATTACATAAACAACTATAAATATTATTAACCACAATTAATTATAACAATTAAATAAACAGTTTGAATGAGTTTAATGACGTATGTTTCCTTTGTTCACAAGTTCAAATCCAAAAAAAAGTAAAATACTTTACCAATCAGAGTTAACAAATTCAAATAAAAAAGATATATAATACTTTACTAATGAAATTGATGTGCTGAATTTACCAATGAAATTGATGCTCTCAATTTACAGAGCTTCAAAACCCTCTAAGTCAGAAACCCAACCAATTTATTAGATGTTTAACTAAATAAATTTTGCAGAATGTAGTATACATCTCTAAATGCAGAACCTGGAAGAAGTAAAGATGCGTGTTGTACATCACCAAATGCGTTACCTAGCCAAAGTAGATTTGATCGAAATCACAATAGATTCGATCGAGATCAGAACCACCACCAGTATTGAGATTGTACATATCGTCATTCGTCGAAAGTG
This sequence comes from Picea engelmannii, assembly GCA_009831015.1. NCBI lineage: Eukaryota > Viridiplantae > Streptophyta > Pinopsida > Pinales > Pinaceae > Picea > Picea engelmannii. The sequence continues at coordinate 58,523 of ML785035.1, read as the reverse complement.
TAACATGGCCGGCTTCACTGTTACACTCAATCTCGAACTGTCCACTTCCGCTACCTCCCGATATCGTGGAAATTGGATTTGCGTTCGTTTCTTGATAGGGAACTGTTAAGCAATCCCCTCCGTGAATCTGAGGCAACCTGTAGCTCTTCTGCCTGCTATAGATTTCAGTATACTTTGGGACACCCGTGCTTACATCATATCC
>ML785035.1:33480-44023 GCA_009831015.1 Picea engelmannii | reverse complement strand
TAATTTTTTCTTGCCAACTGCTATAGTATAAAATGGAGAGTGGCACTGGTTGGTCATTGCTATAAAGAGAAGGCAACACCGGTATGAGTTATAACTGTGATATTAGTCATGGAAGTGACTGTAATCTCTAACTAAAGAACACTAATGATAAAACTAAGCTAGTATGATGGATACTTAGTTGTGTGTGTATGCTTGAGTGCATCGATCTAATGCATTGAGAAACTTCATGATATGAAACCTGATATTAATACTGGTTAGATACGAATGATATCAAATGTGAGAGTGATGCACATGTATGATGTAATAGTATAAGTATATTAAAGGCCCAATATGGTTTCCCTAATGACTGAAATGTGAGGCAAGCTTAGCACTTGCCAAGATTGAATGAATAGTAGAAGAATACCATGGTTGTATCATTGAATCCATTCTGAAGATTCATGAAAGTTATGTTTTGAATGATAAGTTAAGGGGAATGTGTTCCATTCCCGCAAGAAATATTAGTGTAAATAGAAGAAAGAGTGAATGAGCAAGGATGCTCTATTGTCATAATAATAGGAAATTGATTCTACCTTGAAGGTCACATGAGAACGATTGTAAACAATCATGAGTTGACTGATTTTAAAGTAGAGATGTATGTAGTCTATGAATTATACATATGTCAGCTACACACAGGATGATGATTATGAATATGGTTAAGTACATCATGGAAGTAACTGAACAAAACAGAATATGTATGGATACATAATTTGGGTACCTGACCAAGACGCATGTTTATATTTCTTAAGGAATATTTGGTAAACAACTAAATCTAACTCAAGGCTGAGTCCATCACAGGTAGTGGTGCACGTGCAATAAAGAAGTTGCATGCAGTGGGATTTCCCTGTGAAGAAACCGTGTAAGGAATCTGTCAAAAGAACATAGTCACAACCCTAATAATTGTTGAAGGTTGGGCAATGGACTACAAACCCTGTCTATATATAAGAATCCTGGATAGCATTTTGAAAGCATCATGTAATGAATAGAAGACTAATGAATGGATACAAGAGTATGTTTGATTGAATAGGCTTGGTTAAAGCCATGTTAAAAAAAGAAAGTGAAGCCTTTAGAGATAACTCAGCTGGGCTGAAAAGTCTCAGGTGGTGTAGAAAGAATTGGAAGAAGGGGAGATTCCCTAACTCCCTTCTTGCTATGTGCTATGTTTCCTCTGGAATGAGAAATATGATTTACTGATGAAAGTAAATGTTTTGACATCATAACGATGATGATTGTATTACTGTAGAAACAATTGAGAACTGTCTGTATTGCATTCATGGAGACCCTTGAAGGTAATGTGATGAAGTGCATAAATATATACTAGGACAATTTGAAGAAGTTATGAATTTGGATGTTATGATACATGCATTTTAATTGATATTACAACTAATCATGCATGTTGTGTATGGAAAATAATTGGAACTATTGAGGAAGACGGTTACCAATGATGGGAAACCTCAAGTAGAGGATGACCATGGGAAGGATGCGGTCAAAATATTGTAGACATGACTATAAGAATCCCCCTAAAAGCACTGTTGATGAGGTAAAAATCAGAAGGAGGGTGCAAGCAGCCAAGAACAGGTATGAAAATATTGGGTAAGAATCATTTCTGAAATATTTAATTGTCTAATGTTATGCACAAAATTTTAAAAGGGCAGTTGTATGCCATGGATACCCAGGTAGGGTATGATTCGGAAACGAGAACCCGAGTGATGGAGGAGTGAACCTATGGAAGTGAAGACCAATTGTATGATGCAATCACATTTGGACCAAATGATCTTTGTTGACAAAAAAAAAAAATGTTAAAAATATTTACTAAGAAATCGTAGAAATCCCTTCGATCAACTATAGATCGAGATCATGAAGATCGCGAAAGAAAACCATGATCGAATCAGCTTAATCAAGAACCTGAGAGAGGATATGAACGCGAGTCGTTCATCGTAAGGAAACCAATCTCAGTTGTCCGATAGATTTCAATATCCACTGGAGTTAACAGATCAAACGTCAGTCGTTTGAAAATATCTACCACTCGCATTCAATGCAGGGATTGAATAGGAATACAAGTTAACGACGAAGTCTATGCCTGTAATTTAAACTCAATACAATTCTTTTTTGAGTTTCAGGTCCGATCATAGATCGGATGACCTGCATCTATTGTGGAGATCGGAAGGAGAACTAAACCATGAGATATTTGAGGTTCCACAATCCCTTGCAGCCATTGGATCTGGGGGAAGATGGATCTTCACCATCGATTTGCGGACAAGGGGTTTATCTAGGATCATAGCACCCAGACACGGGAGTTGGAAAGGTAGCGCTTGAAAAGAATAGAGTTGAGGTCACATCTCTCGATTGCATGGAAAGAAAAAACGGAGTCCTCTGCGCTAGTCAAGGAAGGTAGAGTTTAGCACTCTACGTTAGACTATGGTTGCAGGGATTGGGTCTATAGGAATAAAGGTGCTCATCATTAGCATGTTGCATAGAATGGATTGAGGGAATGCATGTTGCATAAGAGGGAAGACAATGGAAATTTTAGTAAGGAAGGAGGACCTTCCAATGTTTTAATTACATTATGTAAGCATGGAAGGAAAAACAATTGGGTCGCCATAAGTGTTGGCATGGTCCTTCTATAAGAGTGTATGAAAATGAATAAGCCATGTGGTGAAGAGGTTGGTTAAATTCCAACACACCATAGCCAAGAACCTGTCATAAAGTGTGAGAAACCTGAAATCAATGCAAGAGTGCATTGGGTATGAATGTGGCTATGAATACTGGCACATTTGTTAAATCCTTTAAAATGATGAATTACGTTTTGAAAGGTTTGATATGTTGAAATGAGGCATAGGAAAGGAATAAGATTCCATTTTCATATTTATCTAGATTTGATGAACTGTTACTATGCATTTTTTTGAATATATATATATATATATATATAGATATATGGATGCATGAGAGACTAACAGTTTGTTTGGCTACGGAAAGAATGAATTATAGGAAGCAAAGGGTCATGGATATGGAAGTGATGTAAGCCCATAAAGAAGACCAATTGTCTGCTGATCCAAACTGCAAGGAATGGTATTTTCCTTTTTGATAAAGGAATTTGATTTTTGGTATGCACAACTTTGAATTGTTTGTGACGACGTTATAAAGATATAACAAAATATATGTGCGCGGGAAACTAATAGCTTGTTTGGTTGATTGAAGTTGAAAGTGAAGGAAGTAAAGGGGTCTTAGATATGGCAACATTGTGAGCCCATAAGGAAGACCAATTACCTGCTGAGTCAAACCGCTATGGGAAGGAAAGTCCCATAATTATGAATCTGGTTCATGTGCGAAACACATATGAGAACAAAATGTGGAATTTGAAGAATCTGTGGGTGACAGATTTACAAGAAAATTTTGAATTTAAAATTTATAATGATGTCTCATGAATTTTTGTATACCTTTGATACAGGTGAGTAGGAGAGTAACCTTTGTCCCTAACTTTTGCTGAGCCAGAAGAAAATATCTGTCTAGAAAGGACAGATGATGAAAAAAACAAAATGGCTACTGTTGAGGCATGAGAACCCCATGGTAAGCCATGATCGCCTAGAATATATTGTGTTGAGATATAACAAGTTGGAGGGACACCTCGACAGATAAAGTATGAGGGACGCCTCGACTGTAAGGCTCAATAAAGTCTCTGAAATTATTCTTGTGCGAGAAAACCTTGGCAAGGCAAGATGGATCAGCCGAGGAATTGTATAGCAGTGAAGGGGATTCCTGAGCCTAGGCCTGGAGGGTGAGTGACCGTAAGGAAGAGGAGACCATGATAGTTCTTGTAAACTATTGGGATCATGCACATGATGATTAGTTCTTCCTGTGTGAGAAAACCTTGGCAAGGAAAGATGGATCACCCGAGGGACTGTATAGTAGTGAAGGAGATGCCTGATCTTAGGCCTGGAGGATGAGTGACCGAAAGGAAGAGGACACCTTGATAGTTCTTGTAAAATAATGGGATCATACACATAATGGATATGACAAGGAAAAACAGTGAGCCTAGATAACAAGACAACCATGTGGATACAAATCCACAAACTGCACTGATAGTTATTATGTTAAGATTAGAAAATTGTTCCTAGAATTTTTTTTTATATACAATGTTATCACATGACACTATGATTAATGCGCTTGTTTCCACAGAATTATTGAAAGTAGGTGACAAAGATTAAGGTTCTAGAAAAGGACCCGACCGAGAAATAAGGATGAAGATTTCTGAAACAATTAAATGAGAAAGGCATGATATGTGTTTTTGAGAAAGGTTCTCGATGTTCCTTTAAGGGGGAGGGAATTGTAACACCCAGTTTCCCCTAGCTTTTAATTAATCATAAAATAGGATTACCATGTTGTGGCATGGGAACGGTGTAAATGTATTATTGTTTGAGTTGCCAATAACGGACCATGGGGGTGAATCCTTGAAAGTATTGGACATAATATCACTAGAGGAAGAATGTGAAAACTATGCAAGAGGGTTCATTATACCAAATAAGCCCAAATTTCCTTTGATGAGGATGAAAAACCTCCTTCAGATCCCAAGGAGAGAAATCAATTAATGAAGAAAGGACCAGTGGTTGAATTATCAACCACCTCGATCAATGGAAGCATGGTTGAGCTATTGAATGTCACCTCGAAGTACCACAGAGGCCTACAGACCCGAGCTTCCTTTTGACAGAAGGAACGTGATAGGTCAGGAACCTTCCAAAAAGAGGCAAGGTAAGATAGATAGAAACGGACAACCAGAAAAGAGTGCAAGCTCATAAGGAATATGCGTGGAGATATCCAAGGGATAATGAATAGAAGGTCGTGATATTGATGCTGAGTGAGAATTTGATAAACCTCGTTGAGGTCATGATGGAGAGAAATATCTGAAAGTTGCAGAGAAAAGAACCTGAGCATAAGTTAAACAGAGAAAGAATGTTTGAGAACTGCAAGAGTTCCCTGGTGATCTCATGGCTTGGAACGGGGGTGGATAGACTGCTAAGAATGAATGCCTTTGAGCCTATGGTAGGGTGGAAGGACGAACACCCACAGTGAGTTAGTTGGATACCACCTGTAATAGATAAGTAATCACATAACTTGTGTATTTAAGTGGTACTATGAGTTAAAGTTGGATATCCTATGAATGTTGCAGGGATAGTTATGTTTTCTTAATGATTTATACTGTATTTCCTTATTTTTTATTTGTCTGAATGTGAAATTAGGTAACAAGGAAATCATATGGATAGGACATGTTTTATACTCATAAATGCTTGCGTCCTATGTTTTCTTAAGCTAGAGTCATGAACTGTATGTCCGTCGACCTTAGACATAGTTTCAAGAACACATGTCAACCCTCCTAGTCATTATAAGTCCGTTGAAGGACAAAATCTATTACACTCAGGAGAGGTAGTGAAAATATGCACAGGCTCTCTGCGAGGCAAGAAGAAACTGAGAACAACTTAAGTTATAGACTTGATGAATGAGCACAAGGGGTACGCAAAAATTCTTCTAAGTGTTAAGTCCAGTAGAAAGAGCGTAATGCTCTTAGGTCCTTCATAACTGATGAATATTAGGAAGGATAGAGAAATTAAAGTATCAGAAGGGAATATCCTTTTGATTGGAAGATTCACGAACTAGATCCATTCGAGAGGATCCAAGGTCTGTCGCGACCATTATATTTGAATAAGGAGAACAAAAATTAATGCCTCGATTCCTTCAGTCTTCACAAGTTCGACGAATGTTGGTAATCATCGTGCAAGGAAACAGATTCTCTGAAATCTGAAACCCAAAGTTCCAATGCGATCTATACCATAGATCTAAGTATCTATCAGGACCCACCTTGACCGTCAGATCTGTGTGTTCGGAGTTCACATGATAGGAGAATCATGCGTTGGTGTGACTAAACCCCTAAAACCTGAAGTAGCGATAAAATCTGGACCGTAGATCCAAGGATCTATCGACACCCTCCTTGAATATTGGATTGACAAGATCAGATTCCTTGCATCGGGAGAATCGCACGTTGGCACAACTAAACTTCTGAAACTCTAAGTTGTAATGTGATCTATACTGTTGGATCAAGGAAGGTCATGGACTGTCAATCTGATGTGAGAAAATTAATGCAAGGTGTATGTGGGAACTCAAGATCCCCTAAGAACCAAGCTTAGAAGAGATAAGCGCTTTTCAGAAGTGCATATGAGGTCCAAGAGGCAGACTTGTTTCAATTTCGTAAGCTTCGGAGGGAAAGAGGAAGTTGAGACCCCTATATTAGGGCTCACAGGAGGTAGATCGAAGGCCGAGGCCTTCAGAATATCTGAAATCTTCCAAGTTAGGGAAGAAAGAGAACGATTAGGAGGAGGAGTGACTGTGATTATTGGATCGAGCACTCTGAAAGATCTGGACCATTGAAATTCATGTCCAAACAATTAGAAAAGCATGCAGGAGGATATCAGATCTAAGCCATCAGATCTGAGTGCGAGGACCAACAACTGTTGGATCCAAGAAAGGTTCACGAGGGTTAAACCCTTTGAAATTATACAGGATAATGGACTTTTCCAAGTCTCAAAGTTCTGAAATCATCGGAACCATCCATCATTAGGGATGATAGGTGGAAGCAGATTCGAAAGTTCAAGAACTTAGACATCGGAAGAACTAGGGGAGAGTAATCTAAATTTCACAAAGGGTGAGGTGTGAGGTGACTCTGAGCCGTTGGATTCAGAGGACATGTGGAAGATATCCATGTACTTCAAAGGGAGAACCTTTGGAGAAGTCAAGAGGAGAATACTTGAGGAGTTGGGAGCAGCAACAATCCTAGATGTCCATCGGGATAGGGCACGTGGTGGGAGATCAACGTTTCGTTGACTCCCAAATCGGGAAATTCAAAGGCAGAATCATGAGAAATCACGGTATTCAGACTTGCAAGTTGATTTGGACCGTAGGATCACAAAATACCGTGGACTATTGATCTAAGTATATTGGAAGATCAGGGATCGGAAGAGTCAAGGTGGACTCACATCCAAATACCTGAGACGTGAACTCATGATTTGATCGCAGCCATCAATTGAAGGGAGAGTGTGGACCGTAGATTGGGTCTTAGAGGGAGTTCACATATCAGACTTCATAGAGGAGAACTGAACTTCCCTCGGGAGATGTGAAACATGAAGTCCCAAAGCGCTTGGAATTTGGGCCCCAGGTTATTGCCCAAGCTCTCAATCGAAGGAGCCTAGCGGGAGGAGCTAGATCTTAGAGGATTCTCCGATTGGAAAATCAGAAATCAAGAGTATCGAGTTTGGCCCAGAGAAAAACAATCGAGGTCTAAGGTCGTGGAGAGCCTTTTGGATAAGCGCGTGGTAAGAGCCAGTGGTCAGGTGGAGGAATCTTGCACCTGGTGCTAGTTCGCACCGGTGAAGTCACGCAAAGACCCGTGGATTGATTTCTTATAGATTCCAGTAGTGAACCGAAGAGCTTCTTCATCTCGGGAATTTTGATGGTCCATTGACCAGGATTAGAGACAATGGATGGAGGATTCGACTGATTGAGGAATTTTCTTTTTTTATATTTATGCCCCATCGTGGGTATGTTACAACTGCCATACCAAATCCTTGTATGAGACCCCCTTATTTGTGAGGTAAGGTGTTGAAAATACTAATACAACTGAGAGGGGGGTGAATTAATTGTCTTTGAGCTTAAAAAATTATAAGTCTATTAAAATATTCTTAATCTTTCCTCAAGTGATCATTAACATTATACAGCATATGGATAGTAAAATTAAAAAGCATCAATCATACATAAGGTATACATAGAGACAGATTTTCACAAGGAAACCCATAAAGGGAGAAAACCTCTTCTTCTTCGAAATGATAGGCAGTCTTTTAAGTTCTGTACATCATCTTTAATTGAGCACCAACTCAATGTGAGGCTTCTACCTCTGTTTTACAAGCTGCAACTTGTTTGAGAGAACCAACTCTCTGGTTTCTCTAGCACCCATTAGAAGGAAGCACCAACTCCCTGGATTCTCTAGAACCCACTAGAAGGAAGCACCAACTCCCTATATGTTCCAGCACCAACTGGATGGAAGCACCAACTTCCTGTTACACAGGCTCCAACCTATATAATAGAGAACACTTGTTCTCCCTAGCACCACCCTGCCACCCTTGTTTCTCTGGCTGCAACCAGATGGAAGCTACAACTTCCTATGTTAAAGCTCTCACTTGAACCTCTGAGGAAAATAGTCCTCCGGAGCACCTCCCAACCTCCCTATAACATAACTGAACATATAAACATTCAACTACACATATACATCAATTCTTACCCATCTTTCTTTGTTCTGTACATCTGGTCATCTTCTAACTATTCTGCAATTCATTTCTTCCTCTGTCTGTTTAGCAGGTCTACTCTGCATCAACTTGTTTTGTCATTCTACTCTTCTTCAACTTGTTCTGTTATTCTACTCTTCTTCAACTTGTTATGTTATTCTACTCTTCGTTTCATCTCACCCTGCACATATGCTCAATTTCCTTCTGCGCATTCTCTTATTTTCTTTTTCTTACAGTCTCATTCTTTTCTCATATAGAACAACCAACCATACATAGTCTATCTCATTTTCTTTTATACATACACCCACGGCAGTTCCACTTCCCATTTCCTTAGCCAAAAGAAAGACAACTATCCAAGCAACTGAAACGCCAACTGAAATGCTAACTGATTTGCAATCATGAGTCTACTTTGCTAACAGATTCGTAACTGAGGAGTTAGCTATGAGAGTGAGCAGTAACCTTCCGATCATATTCCAATTTATCTGCGTCGTTGGATGAACTTTATTGACATTGCCTTTAAATCGGGTTTCAGCATTTCAGAAATCCTGTGCTGAGTATCTCTACACTTCATTTCGCAATCCCCGAAGTTTCGATACAGAACTTTTCTGCACTAGCTCCTTCTCGAATATGACTATGGTCCTAACCAAGCGCCTATGCAAAAAGTGCTTTCGCAATTTCTCGTTTCATGATTTTCGACACTATGCTCCGTTGACCCCAAGTCAGTGAAATTTTGATCACTTGCCACATGTCCTCTGATTCCATGGTCCAGATCTGATTTTGATTCAATGGCCACAATTGAATCGCGATTTCACAATTTCGGCATTCTTGTTGCATTGGGTTCTTTGCCTCTCTATGTCGTGATTCGCAAAACTCCGATATGGAGTTTGATCAACGGTCCAGATCTGATCTCTATTCAACGACTGCGATTAAATCGCGATATAGGGATTCCTGATGTTAGTAAACTTTGACATCTCCAACTCTCGATCCCCAAAACTCTGACATGGACTGGAATCAACAGTTCAGATTCAACCTTGATCTGACGGCTCAGATTAAGTCACGATTTTGCATATCGCGATTATGCCTGCTTCTCCTTGTACCTTAAAGGACGTGCGGTTTCTTCTTGATCCAACGATGGTCGGATCCTGTGCTTGGATCTAACGCCTGAGATTTGTCCTCATCTTCAACGTTCTCTTCTTTTCTACATTCATATCTGACAACCCTCGTTCTTTCGGGAATTTTGAAAGGATCCAACGATCAGAAATGCTTCTCAAACTTTATGGGCCTTCGATCATTCGATTAACCTAAACTTATCTTCTATTTTCTTGGTTGCGTTGCCTTTGATCATTCGATCTTCCTAAACTTATCTTCTGTTTTTCTATCTGTTACAAACTTCCTGTACTCATGCCAACAATCCTCTGTACATTCTTCCTGTACTTATGCTACTTTCCATCAATGACAAGCATTCGATGTCTATTAAATATTTGTCATTCGCTATCTGTTAAATATTTGCCAACAATATCCCCCTTTGGCATTGATGGAAACACAAGCACCCACATGCATTCGGACTCGACTCTCCTCCCGAACTCTTTTCTCCCCCTTTGACATCAATGTCAAAGAAGAAACATTCTTCCCCTGATCTTATTGCAAAACATACTCCCGCTGTCGACTATAAGCATCTTGGAAATACACAATATATTCAATAAGTACTCCCCCTGACCAGGTGAACAGATTAGACACAAGAGATTATAATCCCCAACTTTTGACGAAGATATCCAAAAGGGGTCGCTGCTAATGGTTTAGTAAAGATATCAACAATGTATTATGTAGAAGGTATATAATTCAGTTGAACAATTCTGTTTGTAACTTGTTCTCTGAGAAAATGGTACTTGATTGGAATATGCTTAGTCTTGGAATGAAGAACATGATTCTCGGAGACACTAATGGCACTGGTGTTATCACAACGAATTGGAATGGGATCAGTGTAAGTTACCTTCATATCTGCAAGGGTTTTTATCATCCATAAGATTTGTGTGCAGCAGGTAGCAGCAGAAATGTATTCTGCCTTTGTAGTGGATAATGAAATGGATCCTTTCTTTTTACTAAGCCATGCAACTAATGAGTCACCCAGAAAGAATGCTCCTCCATTGGTGCTTTTCCTCTCATCAACACAGTTTGCCAAGTTT
>ML785034.1:369041-383622 GCA_009831015.1 Picea engelmannii | reverse complement strand
TTTCTGAAATACAAGAGAGAGTATTTCTCTTACCTGTCATGTGCTTTGATGCACCACTATCAATGAGCCATGTGTCCTCTCCAGGTGTTACCGATCCTGAGAGGGACGAGATCAAGACATGGTCCTTGATCATCTTTATAGGTGGCTCTTCATCTTCGACTATGTGGGCATGTTGTCTCTTATGTTTCCTCTTGTATTCTTCTCATCTGACTGGACAAGAATTCGCCTTGTGTCCCATCTTATCACAATGATAGCATTGTATAGATGAGAGATCTCTTTCCTTGCGTTGTCCTTTCTTCTGAAATCTCCTTGGATGAGATTCTTTGTTATTGGATTTGTTTGATGGTTGAGGCTCTCTATGAGTCTCCCTTTTGAGGTAGGGTTTATTCCTTCCTCCTTTGGTGTGAGTGGCTAGGGCTTGATCATCATCCCTAGCTAGTAGAGCTTCACGATTCACTACTCTTGTTTCTTCTTGGATGCAATCTTCCCATAGGCTGTCGAACTTCAGTTTCTCCTTTCTGGCACATATCGTTTGGATGAAGGCATCCCAAGGTCTTGTAAGACCATTTAGTGCCGTCATTATGAGTTCTTCTTCGTCTATGGTATCTCCAATAGCTTGTAGCTGTTCTTTGAATTCCAAGATTCTGGAGAAGTATTCCTGAATCATTTCTCATTTTTGCATCCTTGTATTCTTTAGTTGAGTTCTGCGATTCATCTTCCGGTTTATGTTCTTTCCTTCATATAGTCTGGTCGCATCGAACATTTCTTTCGGGGTCTTCTTGGATGACACATAAGGGATCATATGGTCCTTAATTGAATCTGCAATGATTCTTTTGGCCCTTATTGTGTCCTTTTGTTGCTTTGCCTTTTCTACAACATCTTTGGGTTCCGGTAATTCTTCCTTAACGAATCTTGCTAGATCATTCTCTTCAAGAATGAGGCCAATCCTATACTTCCAGGCATGGAAGTTTTCCACTCCTTCTAACTTGTCAACAAGCTTAATGCTTGTAGACATCTTTACCTGGAGCTAGGAAAATGACCGAAAAATGAAAGTGCTTAGAATCAAAATTTGAACTTACCAAGAGATGCGCTTGGCTAAGGCGAGCTGCCTGGTGTGCTTGGATCTGAGAAAATCCAAAATTTTCCCCTTCAAATCTGATTTGTGGATTTCGGGACTGGTGCTTCTGGTACTTCTAGTACTCTAGTACTTCTGGTACTTCTGGTACTAGTTTTCTGGTACTTTTGTGAAACTAGGGTTTCACTTTCCGGGAGATCCAGCCATTGAAAAGGTGCGCTGAAGGTGCCAAAATGATCCTTGGGGGAGGGCACAACTTTCTAGGTGGTTTTGAAGCTGAAAAGCTTCACTTTTGAAAAACCCTAATTTGCAGGTACTGCAACAGTGACGTTTTTCTCTTGAGAAATATGTTTCCTTTAGGTTGGCTCTGATACCATGTTAATGTTTATGCCATTATTATAGTTCTTTGCATTTCAATAGATAATAGCAACATAAGAACAAGATCAATGAGAAATACACATTCACAAGAGACACAACATTTGTCCTACGAAACCCTCTAGGGGAAGAAAACCCAACAAAACTTCCTTAATATAAATAGCCAATACAATGCCAAGAGATCTTATGCTAAAACATAAATTCCACTCCTAAGATATGCACCACTCTCTCTCTCCTTTGCTGCTAACAGATCATAACTTGTCTCTCAAATTGAGCAAGTGAGTTGTGTTCAAATGAGGCGCTAGCCTTCTTTATTTATACAAGTTCTGGCACGTGTGAAGTGTCTCTTCACTGGTAGGGCCGACTTCTTAATCTGGGTGGGTAAACCCACCTTTATTATATTTATGGGTCTTCTTATTAACTGCTGGGGACAACTTCTTATTCTGCCTATTATAATTGTTTGTTGACCAATACGCAAAAGGGATTTGGTCCTATTACAATATCCGACATGATCAATCCATAATGGGGATTGATCCTATGAATAAAATATCAATAATAATAAGAATACTCTTTGCAATTACATTATTTCAAGAGAAGGATACTCAAATTCACCTCCTTTTGCAAAGATATGAAGATAATATTTTCATCCACATCCAAGCTAATTTCAACCTGGTTTCTTGAATATGTGGCTAAAAGGTTCCTTTTCTTTTCGTTCTTCTTGTGGTTCTTAAAGTTCAACTTTAAATGTAGTTTCCCACATTTTTCTTTGGTGTGGTCATCAATGTTGCAATGATTGCAATGGTTGGGATCTTTGCATTGACGTGTAGTGGTTGTTTTCTTCTTATCTTTTCCCCCTTTCCAATTCTTCTTCCCCTCCTTAGAAGCTTCCTAGTGCTCTTTCTGCTTTGAACCACTTGGTTTCCCCTTATTTTGGCCTATGTTTTCCAAGTATTGTTCATGCACACACACATCATCCACTGTCCTTGGCTTGAAGAACATCGCATGATTTCGTAGATGACTGTGTAAACTCCCCAAATACTTGATGAGTACATCTGGGTTCTTGGGTGAGATACCCAACATGATGGCCATCTTTCTATACTCAGTGGTGTACTCCTGTACACTCTACCCCTACCTCTACCTGAAGTAGTATCATTGGATCCATTGGTCCTCTACATACCCGATAGGGTAGATTTGGGACTTGACGATGGTTTTGAATTTCTCCCACCTAGTTACTGACAGATCACCCTCTAGCCTAAGTGTTTTCATATAGATTTCCCATTAGGTTAAAGAACACACCTCCAACTTCAATCTAGTAAATGAAATATTCTACTCTTCATCTATATGGTGAACACTAAAATAAACTTCTATTTTTTGCAACCAATGATTCAGTTTTAATGCATCAATCTCGCCTTGGTATGGATTTATGTCCACTTCTGCTTCCATCTTGAATAGGGACTATGAATGGTTCACGGCACTCGAACTTGCATTCTCTTTCTCAGATTCTTTCCACAATTCCTTTCCCGAGTCTTCCTGATCTCTTGATTTCTCCTTTGATATGATCTTTGAGTTAGAGCCTCCATAATATCTGAACGGTCGGAGATTGGTTGCTAGAGCCACCATGAGGAGGTTCATATTGTGACTAATGTCGGAAACTTGTGCTTCCAACCTCTCAAATCACTCTTCTGTTGGATCTCGAGGTTTATTGTGAACATACTCATCCGCTACGGCTAGGGTTTCTGTGACTTTGCTTTAAGTCGATTCATAGATTCTGCAACATTCGAAAAATAACCAAAAGAAAACTTGCTTTGATAGCAATATGGTCTGAAAAATGTCGTGGATATTCCAATGGAACAATTTGTCACAATAAATATTATAAATAAAACTAAAATATACACTATAAAGGTTAAATTCATGTAGATTCCAAAATATTTAGTTACTGATTTTCTGCTTATGCATGAAATAGATAAAATATGAAAAATATAGAACAATAAAGTACAATCACACACCATCCAAAAAAGAACACAAATATTTTCTCTGGGAAACCCTTATGGGAGAAAACCAAGCTAGCAAGTGAGGCTTCTCTGCTTTCTTTTCTCTAGTAGGGAATTAATGCAAGTACAAAGGAGAAGGCACTCTCTATGGAGTTACCTGATACCTGTGTTCTATTAGGATACTACAAAACATTAACCCCCTATATTATGCTCTATAATTTCCCACTCCCAGTTGTTATGCTCTGCTATGGAACAAAATACAATAACATAGAATGTAACCCCTTCTCCTCCTAGTGGCCTAGTATTTAACATAGCCCAATAACCATCTAGGGATACGTTTTTGACTTCCTTAACCCTCAATTGTGGTAGGTTTTTTCACCTTCTAGAATATGCTTGAAATTACTAACATGGCTAGCCTCATATGCATGAGTAATGGGGGGTGAAGTGGCATCCTCTTATACCATGGTGGTCAACACAATAATTCAACTTGTGGGAGGCATAACGTTTGCATATGAACTCCAATTGACGCACAATCTTCACCGTTGGAAATGTATTAGAGTAGAACAACGTCGAGGGGGTGTGCTTAAGTTTCAGACACAATAATCCCCAAAAACTTTGTTTAATGTCTCAAAATGGCTTCAGAAGGTTCCAAACCCCAATTTTCCAAACTGGGACTTGCCACTAAAATGACCTTGCAAGCCGTTTCCTCCAATTTTTTCCATTCTGAAAGCATTGAGATAGATGATAAATAATATAATGATCCAATATGGATTAGGTATGAATTTAACCATAGTTTAAGGCTAGGTCCATGGGGATTTTTCATTTTATAACATAGAAAGAACTTGAAATGCTTGGGATTCTAGACCTAAGAACTTGAAAATGGAATGATTTTTTCGATTGAGTTTGGAAAAGAACCTGTGTAGGTTATGACGTATGAAGAGTCTGATCTACTCAAGAGCATGTAGTTGAAAATATTATAAATTATAATTGAATCTACAAGTGAGACCATATGTGTTCAAAGCGGAGAAAATGAAGGATCCATAATTGACCCAGATTCATAGAATCTAGTTAAATTATGCATCAAGTTCAGAATAAGGCTTGTGCCAATGGGAAATTTTAAGTTCAAAATTGACTTGGATCCATGGACTTGAAATTTTATTAAAGTTTATTAAATGGTGTGTTGATTTTGTTGAGTAGGTCTTTCGAATTATGTGAAAAAGGGATAGAATATGCTAGGGCCTATGGACTCAACATGGCTTACTACATCTAGTTAAAGAATATGTTGGGTATGTCAAAAGAGTTATGCAGTGGGAAGTCCAAAGAGCTTGAAATCTGCTTAGCAAGTGGACTCGATAGATTGGTAAATTGTATTAAATGAACCTTTGGACTATGGATCAATGAGTGGAAAAGAACCTAAAATAAGAGCCATGAAAGCTACAAACACGCATAGATCTCCACATGATAGCCAACTCAAGGTCACTTGAACTGCATGTGGACAAATAATGATTTTCCATGTGGTAGTGGGACCATGATATACAACCTTGTAAAATCAAGAATTTAATCATCATATGGGAACTTTGATTTATTTTCACTGTGAACATAGCAATAATGGAATTCAATCATTTTTTATTGATTGAAGGATGTTGCGATGATTTCAATATTGACTTGTATTATTCATTATTTAACTAAATTTTGGTTATTTGTGCATTGCATAATAGAGCCAAATATGAACCATCAACCTTAGGATAATGCACGAAGATAAGTCTCATATTTTAGTCTTCTTTGATTTTTCACTCTTTTTCTTTTTTAAATTTTATAAATAGCAAAACTTTGTTTAATAGTTAAAAAATAGATTTCATGTCACCCATAGATAAGCAACTACGCCTTTAAGCTAGAGGGAGAGCCCATAAGGGTTGGTGAACAAAAATCCTAGTGAACTTGTTGGCTCACATATTTTATTATATTTTAGTAAACACATTTAGAAGGTGACTTCTATAAATAGAGGGATTACATATTTTATTATATTTTAGTACATTTTTTTAAGAAGATAACTTATATATAAATATAAGGATTATTTGCCTCATTTGTACGACAAAGAGATAAGAAATCATGGGATACTTCAATTATTTGCCTCATTTGTATAGGGATTATTTGCCTCATTTGTATGACAAAGAGATAAAAGATTATGGGATACTTGGATTATTTGCCTTATTTGTATAACAAGGAGAGATAAGAGATTATGGGATACTTAATTATTTGCCTCATTTGTATAACAAGGAGATAAAGGATTATGAAAAGATAAAGGATTATGAAATACTTAGGTTGACATTGTGTTGTTCTAGTCCAACTTTATAATTTATTGCTAAATCTTGGAGCATAGGTTCTATTATCAAATATAGTGTAAGTTTTGCTTTTATTTATTTGGGTTGAATATGCTTTGTTAAATGGTTGTGTACGCTAATGTAGTGAAAACATGGTTATGTAGTTCTTTAGTTCATAGTTTCTATGCACATGACTTGTAGTTTTCATCCCTAAACTTTCGTTTTGTACATGCATATAATCATAATTACACATTGTTCCAATTTATAATAATCAACATAGCTCATTGTGTTATTATAGTATGTTGAATGTTATTCAAACCAATTGTAGGAATTATTACAAGTTTCCCAATTGATTTTCCTTCTTCTTATCATGTATCATGAATAGCCGTTTCACATATTGCATGAATTAGAGGAAGTTTTATCTATCTTTCTTTGTCAACGATTTATCTTTTTTATTTCAATCATTGCCATTAAGATGATTGGAATTCTCTTTTGGTAAAGCCATTTCACAAATTGCATGAATTAGATGAAGTTTTATCTATATTTCCTTGTCAATGATTTCTCTTTTTTATTTCAACTCTTGCCATTAAGATGATTGTAATTCTCTTTTGTTCTAGCACTGCCTTTGCACATTTTTATTATTATAATATTTTTATATTTTTCCATTGTATTGGATTTCCGTTTTCTTTTTTTGTGGCTTATTTTTGTATTTTTTTTATCAGAGAATTTACTAACATCAATAGTGGTATTGGGTAATGAATTTTATAAACATTTATTTTCAGATGGTTTATAGCTAAATTCATGGATGTGATTTCTTTCAATTTGATATCAACAAACTTGTTGATGAGTTCACATCGGTTGTCTTTATCTCCTTGAGTTTAATCTTGTTCATGTTTATATAAGCTTTTTATGTTATCGACAAAGATGTAGATTCAGTGTGAACTAATATTTATTTAGATTTTAGGGACCGGGTCAATAATCTTGTTTGTATTGGAGATAAAATCAACAACAAAAACATAAATAAAACTTATATGTTGTGATTGAAATTTTTTTTCTCCATCCATGACGCTAGGTCCACATATAAGGATTTGAATTTATTCATCATAAACATTGTATGACCATGCAATTAGTATGTGGTTGTTATGGTTCTTGTAACACATTACAAATCTCCTTTAATTTTGAATTGTTTAGGAAAGCCTTTTTTGGAGTTTTGGACATTTATCACTTTCATTTTGATTATATCCCATTCATTATAATGCAAGTATATATATTCTAGATAATCAAAACCCCTATTTAGAGACACTTATTGTTAATATAAGTTATGCATGCAGGTCACATGGTTGGTGGAGGTTTGTTTTTCAAATAAACTTGCAAGATTATATGCCTTATATTGTATTTATGAAACACAATTGTTTGATAGACTATTAAAATCTATTTATCCTTTTTAGTATGGTTAACATCAAGTTTTTCAAATATGAAAATGAAACTTTGTTCTATAATTTGATAAACATGGTATGGTTGTTCCAACTAGAATTTAAATCGGATAGTTTTTAACACCTAAAGCTCCTTTTGGTTTGGATTTTTTTTATGTTTTTCATAACATCATAATACACTGATAATGTTTGTTTTTGAATACACCCAAATATAAAGGATCTAGAAAAGACTAATGTTCTTTTGATTGATGCAAAGCATAAAGGTATGTGAGTTGCTTTAGTTGTTGTGAAAAATATGCTTGCAAGAAATATAATTTAATGGTTTCATTGAAGTCGATAATGAACTAGTTTCTAATGTAAATTCCATGGAAAATAAACAAAATGCACATCTTCATATTTCCTTGAAAAAGTATGTAACATTCCATATGTTTGTTTTCAAATTAAGTTGATGTACACATGCATTTGCTTTCTTGTGATTTCAGCCCTAAAAGTTGCCACTAATAGTTTTTTGGAAAGAAAGTTGTTATTAGATATACTGATGCAAAAAATCTCTTTTATTCCCATACATGCATTTAATAATTCCACAAGAATGCCAAAAGGATGTATGACATTGTCCACTTTATTTCTTGTTGTATATTCCTTTTGACTTGGTACTAATTTCAGAAATGTTAAAGGTTAATGAGTGGTTATATTGAAATACATCTTTAAACATTAGTTTCCAAGGTGTCATTACAATGTTTTCTAATTATAGTCAAAAGATCTGAAATTGGATGAGCTAATTAATCCAAAAAAATAATATTTTAAATATTAGTTTCCAGTGTGTCATTACAATGTACATGTCCAATTACAGTCGAAAGATCTGAAATTGGATGAGTTAATTAATCCAGGAAAATAATATTTCATTGCAAAAGAGTTTGTTATCGAAAGTAATATTTATACCATATTTGAAATAGGTTTTGAAAATAAAATTATGTTTCCTTTCATAACATGTATGCAAATGTTGCTAAGATGGAAACAATCTTATGTTTTGAAAATGTAGACAATTACCATGCAATGTAGGTGAACTATTAAATGTCAAACAAGGGCATGGATAAAAAGTATGAGATCATTTATAAAGAATTGCTAAGGGTTGGACTAAAGAAATAGTTATCTTATGAGCAAAATGGGATAAAAGAAACAAACAAAACCAAATCATTGATGATCTTGTATAGGAACTAGATGAACTTTTGTTCATGACAAGGATGTATCTTTGGTAATTTTTTTTTGGCAATAATATTGTGCATTTTTTGTATTTTTGGGGACATTTTGTGGAGTTTTGCAATTTAGTGAAGTTAAAAAGAGTATCAAGCTCATAAAAATGAGCTAATGAAATAAATTTATTGAACTATAGAGCACAAAGATGGTGATCACTAAGGTCATTTTATAGTTGGTCTACACACATCATTTAAGCATCATTAGCACACATATCAATTACATTGTAACCAAGTTTCTAATAGTTTCCATGTGGAGCATACAAGTTAATGTTAAATAGAAGCTACAAGATGATATGGTAACATGTGAGAATCTACCTGAAATAGTAATCAAGTGATAATTATTTGTTTTTAAGGGCACACATTTTCACTATTGTCGCCTCAACTTCTATCTAGGGGTTTATTGTATAACTTGTGTATCTTACCCTTTCAAATTCTTGCTATAAATAGTTAAAGGGGATTGAATCTCCAACTTGATTTGGAAAATACAACAATTAATTATTCAAGCCTTTCTCATTGGTAAATCAACAATAAATTATTCAAACCATCCTCATTGGTACATCATAAAATTTAGTTAAACATTGAAACAAAAGGACACCAAGGTAACATCATATATGTTATTTCTTGATAACTTGAATATTTTACCCAAATATAGAAAATCATTAATACCAAAAATATGAATCATTAAACATGGTGGTGTAGAACCCTCTTCAGATATACTATGTGAGAACAATCAAAATATACTTTATAGAAAATAAAAGAAGAAACGTGTAAAAATGGTTCAATGAAGATAAAATAATATGTTTTCATAAACGTACATATTGGATATATTAATACACAATTATCATTGTTGTACAAATATTTCAAAACATATCTTGATATAAAGTTGGATTAGAAAAATTGTTTTAATAACAAATTTTCAAGGAAGATAAAACAAATAAAATTATATACTTCATTATATTATTAATCCATTTGAACACAATTACAATATTTGTCAATAAGCACCCTATATCATACAAAATTGGTCAAGATACTTTTGGAGTTACTTCACACACACCTATGATTTTTTTTCCTAAGGTTATTCCTTGTTAATTAGTCATAATTAGTGATTATCTAGTCTCCTATATTTTAGGGGAGAATATTCCACTTGGAGAATATTTTCTTTCAGTTGACACTTCAGTTTGACTAGTTGAGTTGAGTTTAGATGTTGCATTGGGATCATCACCATGCAACATTGGGATCATCACCATGCTAATTCGACCTTGCCTTGGTATCATCACCAAAGTGGCGCATTAGCCTTGATTCCTTGAGTTAACTCCTCACTACTCTATGTTCAGTCAGTTAACGGAAGACTAGTCGACTAGTTAACTCAACTAGGTGGCAGTTCACTCCCGTAATTGCCTGAGAGACTAGAATAGGTGGCAGTTCACTCCCGTAACTACTGGTGTGTGTCCAGATCACTCTAGACCACCACTATGGTGCATTGGTTCACCTCAAGTCGAACTCATTGATATATACAAAGTATATCATGTGTAAATTATTCATTATTCATAATGGTTAATGAGAATTCTTCCATTCTTTCTCTCCTTCTTCTTCTTTTTCTAATTCTCTCTGAAAATGTGTGTATTATTGTTTAGCTAGATCTATTCTGTGCAGGTTCAACATATTTACATGGTATCAGAGCCGACAGACTACTAAGAAAAATCTACACTAAAATTTTTTGCAGGTACAAAAGATTGAAGAAAGCGGAAAGATGGAATTCCAAAAAGAATTCATTCTTACACCTTACAACTATTTTGCATGGAAGGAGAAAATAGCCATACATCTTCGATCTAGAGGGTTTTATAGGTTAACCATGAATACAGATACATAACCGACATCATCCATAGAAAAATTCAAGTACTTAAATCGCATGGATGAGGCACTCGGAACAATTTGCAGTCTTATCTCTCCCGATCTCCTTTTTCACATATCTTCCTGTAAGACTCCCAATGAAGCCTAGAAAATCTTGGAAGGGCTCTTTGGAAAACAAGATGAGATGAGGGGACACATGTTGGAGGTGGAGCTGCTCACATTGGATCAAAAAATCTTCGATAATATCCAAGATTTCTTTACAAAATTCAAGGATTTACTGTTGCAACTCAAATCTTGCGGGGTTGATAAATCGACGGAGGAGAAAAAAATGGTTCTCACCATTCTCTCCAAGATTGGACCTGAATTCTCTGTATTCGCATCTATATTACATACTGTCATATTTGCCTCTAGAGCCACCTGGAAGATGCCTTATCTTGAGGACTTTATCGAATCCCTGACACAAAAGTAAACCAAGATCATCAACATGGGTGCAATCAAAGGCCCAAGGGCGCATGCACTCACTGTGCATGATGGAAGCCACAAATATCAGAAATCTAAAGATAAATATAAGTGAAAATCTCATGCAAATACGAAGAAGGAAGGGTACACAAAACCCTTCATCGATGCCTCCGGATCCAAAGGAGAAAAGGGAAGAAAAGGAGAGAAATGCACATACTGTCACAAAGGATTCCATTCGAAATACGCATGCATGTAAAAAAAAATAGATATGATGTCTCAGATACTTCAGCAAAACAACCTTGGAGATCACATCCCCAAGGGTGCAAAGAAGAAGAAGCCAGAAGATCTGAATTCCAAGAAAGGAAATTTTAGCCATGCCTTGATTGCAATCAACTCCTCTCCCGATGCTTGGATCGTTGATTCAGGAGCATCCCATCACATGGCTACATCAGAAGTAGTCTATTCTTATTTGGATGCATGCAAAGGTCCTCCTATTCTGATGGGGGGCAACTCTTCTGCCGAAGTCACCGACAAAGGAAGGATTGAACTCACCAACGGAAGTTTCGAGAATGTGCTGCATGTTCCCAAGCTTTATGTCAACCTTCTCTCCATGTATCAGATGAAGAATTCCAACACCGGAAAGAAAATCATATTCACACCAAATTCCATGGACATCTACAACATGCAAACCAACTCCAGGGTTGTTACCGGTGAGGTAAATCATCCGTCTAGATTGTATACATTTTCTGAATTCATTGAACCTGATTCTGCTTTACTGCTTACTCATGCTGATGAAAGTAGTAGGATATGGCATGAAAGGTTTGGACATTTGAATTTCAGATACATGCAACAGCTTAGCAAGAAAATATTAGTTTATGGTCTACCAAACATCCATTTCTCCAAGGGAGTATGTGAGGGATGTGTTCTCGGAAAACACACTCAAGAGAAATTTGACAAGGGAAAGTCTCAGCGAGCCTCCACACCTTTAGATCTGATCCATAGTGACCTCATGGGTCCTTTTTCACATCCATCGATCAACAAAGCGAGGTTTGTTCTCATTTTTGTTGATAATTTCTCACGTTTTACTTGGATCTACTTTCTCAGGCAAAAATTAGAAGTCTTTCAACACCTCAAAGATTTCAAAGCCCTGGTTGAGACACAGTCTAGAAAGAAGATCAAAGTCCTCCGAACTGATAATGGAGGAGAGTATGTAAATCATGAGATCCCTAATCTTTTCCATGAGGCAGGGATTCATTTGCAACATACAGTTCCCTACACTCCGCAACAAAACGGAGTTGCTGAGCGGAAAAACAGATATCTAAAGGATATGGCATCTTGCATGTTGCATGCAAAGTCACTACCACAGAGACTATGGGACGAAGTACTTAACTGTGCAACATACATCCAAAAGAGATACCCCCATAGATCTGTCAAAGATAAGACCCCCTAAGAGGCTTGGAGCGGCCTCAAAATAGAAGTGACCCAGTTTTTCATTTTTGGTTCTCATGCATGGGCCTAGATTCCCTATGAAAAGAGGAAGGCACTTGATTCACAGAGCACTGAGTGCATTTTTGTTGGATATCCTAACGGTGTGAAGGGATATCATCTTATTGATCTTTCCTTGGACCGACTCATCATTGAGCGTAGTGTCCAATTCGAGGAAAGTGTCTCTCATGTACCTCAACATCCGCATGCATACACTTTCACTCTTCCACCTGTCCGAGATGATGAGCATGCACATGCCGACTCTTCTTCAGACGAGAGTTCTGATTCAGAGGACTCAGATGATTCAGATTCAGATTCAGAGTCAGTACAATTGGATGCAGAGTCAGAGCATCCATATGTAGTTGCAGAGCCATAGCAGAGGCCCAAGTGGGCACAAATTACTCTTCATGATACAGGGGATCTCATTGGTGATCCAACCGATATTAGGAGGAATCGATCTGATTTCAAGGAGCCTCCTGTTGCACTCATTGCCACTGAACCATTGCTTTCCAGACATCTTTTCTTAGTTCATTCTTTAGATCCACAGTATTATGGTGAGGCTGCTGGAAATCCCTTTTGGGAATCTGCCATGCAGAGGAGTACAACTCCCTCCTCGAGAACCAGACTTGGGATCTGGTTCCCCTTCCTTCTGGGAGGAAACTTGTTAGATGCAGATGGGTCTACAGGACCAAGAGCGCAACAGATGGACAAATCAACAGATACAAAGCTAGGCTTGTCACCAAAGGCTTTCAACAGGTTTATGGTATTGACTATGATGAGACCTTTGCTTCAGTAGAGAAGATGGATTCCATATGATTGGCACTTGCCATTGCGGTAGCCAAGGGATGTGAAGTCCATCAGATGGACGTGAATAATGAAATTCTTCATGGTGATCTCTCTGAGGAGATCTACATGGAGCAACCTTAGGGATTTATGCAGGACTCATCTTTGGTCTGTCGACTGAAGAAGTCACTTTATGGCCTCAAGCAGTCTCCGAGGGCATGGTATGCCAAGATGGACTCCTACCCGTTGTCACAGAACTTCGTACGTTGTAAATCAGACCCGAATGTATACATGCTTAGGATGGCTGATTCAATTCTACTTTTAGTTATGTATGTCGATGATTTGCTGATCACCGGTTGCTTGACTTCAACGATTGCTACAATAAAGAGGATTCTTCATGACAGGTTTTTGACGATGGACATGGGTCCTCTACACTTCTTCCTTGGACTTGAGATCAGTTAGGATGCATTAGGCATCAAACTATCTCAAGCCAAGTATGCACGAGATCTCCTTGAGAGATTTCACATGACAGACTGCAAGTCTGCTTCGACTCCTTTCCTATCAGGAGTCAAACTTGAGGATGGCGGGGAGACTCCACTGGTTGAAAACACACTGTACAAACAACTAGTGGGGAGCTTATTGTATCTCACACACTCCAGACTAGACCTCTCATATGCAGTTGGCGCAGTTTCCAGGTTCATGCAGGAGCCGCATGAGCTACATTGGAAAGATGCAAAGCGTATCCTTCGATACGTACAAGGCACCATCACCTTTGGGTTCATTATGCAACAGACTCTACATTATATATCATCGGGTTTACTGATTTTGACTGGGCCGATGATAGCATTGATCGCAAGTCCACATCTGGTTACTCACTCAATCTTGGTTCCGAGCTTATCTGTTGGTCGAGTAAGAAGCAAGCTTCCATTGCTCTATCTTCAGCCGAGGTAGAGTACAGAGGGGTAGTTAACATAACCATTCAGGTTATGTGGCTACAACATTTTCTCATTGAGTTGGGCATTCAGTTTCATCGGTCGATCGTCATATGGTGTGACAACCAGAGCACTCTAGAGTTTTGCAGAGATCCAGTTCAGAGGCAGTGGACGAAGCACATCGAGATCCACACACACTAAATCCAGGACTTAGTACACGAGGGGATCATCAACTTACAATTCTGTCCTTTAGCAGAACAGACGACAAACATTTTCACCAAGGCCTTCACTGAGTAGAAATTCCATTCTCCACGAGGTCATCTTTGAGTGAAGGACACAGTTGCCTAGAAACTGTAGTTCTTATTTTTACATACATTGTACCTTGAGGGGGGGCTTTTCCCATGAGGTTTTCCCTCTTTCCTCACTTTATTTTCAGTGTATCTTTTGTACTTGGTTACCTAACATGGCCTCGTTGCCAGGACCCAATCTTTATTTTCACCATAGTGATGTTCAGGGGGGGGTGTTGGAGTTACTTCACACACACCTAGGATTTTTTTTTCCTAAGGTTATTCCTTGTTTATTAGTCATAATCAGTGATTATCCAGTCTCCTATATTTTAGGGG
>ML785034.1:353858-368834 GCA_009831015.1 Picea engelmannii | reverse complement strand
TTGAGATTTATACAACTCCATATGTAATTGTCATATATATGTATATATTGAATTCAACAAGTCATTAAAAAAATTAGTTGTTATAATTATGTTAATAGATTTGGATATGATGGTGATGAATGGTATATAATAATAATGATTTTTGTCATTTTTTTTTTAAATTAGATTTTAATAGATTTAGATATGATGGTGATGAATGGTATATAATAATAACGATTTTTGGCATTTTCTTTAAATTAAATTTTTGTGGATCATCATTGAAAGATGGAAATGGCTATAAATTTTCTAGTTTTTAAGTCATTGTTATTGTTGTATTCTTTGCATTAATTTTCTCCCTCAAATTGTGATGAAATGGTCCATTTTATTGTGAACAAGTCAATTATAATTTTTATTTACCTACATATTCACCATTTTAGTTATGAATAAAATGTTGTAATTTTATATTTGAGAAAGATGACTTCATAATGATTATAACCATGTTTATGGTATGTTCAATGTTCCAAATTCTACTACTTATTTAAGGGGACCTTTAGTGTATTAATGATTGGTGATTTGTCTAAACAACTTTTGAGAGTGTTGTGAATTCTTTTATATTTTATCTAAATTTGCATAGGGTTGTACTTCATTGGCCTTGGTTGTAATAGTGCTATGTGTTGTTATTGATATACTTTAACTATAGGTTTTTATATCTGATTGCTTGGTCACATGGTTTACTTGAGTATATGGTTTTAAGAAACAATCATGACCATTATAATTATATACATAGCACTACTTCAACTAAGACCTTTAAGGGTCTTTTATTCATTATTAAAGATATTTAAAAGTTACTATAAAAAAATTGCAAAAGGAAATTAAAAGTGTTGAATTTGTGAGTTTGCATTCTTTGCATTGGAAGATTAAATTATCTATAATACATATTTTTAGAAACATTAGATAATGTTGGTGACTTAAATGCTATTGGTTTAAAAGGGACTAAGCTAATCTTGTAGAAAATGACTCTTAGTTTCTGGCGAGTTTTATTTATAATTCCAATAGAAATTTTGATGGATTGTTAGAATCACATGTTTTGATTTCTGAAATTACAATATGGAGTTATTCCAATGAGAATGGGGGTCTATGGATCCATATGAAATGTCAGGATTTACGAAATTGCAGAATTTAATTGTCAAAATCATGATTTTTCATTGCCATATTTCATCAATTAATGTACTAGAGAGGGAAGTTTGCTCCAAGATTAGAAAAATCCATATAGAAGACCCTTAAAAGTAGAGGTGATTAATAACATCTACATAATGAAAGAGAAATTTTCTTATGCTTTATTGAAGAAAAAAGATGTGATACGATGCGATCTATTTTTTTTAATTGAAACTAAATATATTTAATTATATAAATATAGTAGGTATACCATAAGGTCAGTAGAGTTGATAGTATATTCTTCTATTATGACCTCAAACATTTAAAAAAAGATTCACTTGGATCCCTATTTAATGTTCATAACATTTAATCTTATAAATCAATGCTTAAACTTATGAAAGACTTGACAATCTTGAATGGTGAGCTTAACGAGTGAATTCATATGTAGCAATGAACATGCTTTATTGCTCAAGAAAGTCTTAAGTATGTTTTCAAGTTGAATACATCTTTTTACGCTTTGAAACATGGACCCAAAGCATGGAATGCTAAATTTGATTAACAATTTTTTAACATTGGTTTCAAAAAATGTATATTAGATTCAAACCTTTATATAATGAGGAAAACTAGTGAAATCTTGGTTGTGATTCTTTATGTGGATGATTTGGTGATTATTGATCCGGATTTTATGAGCAGAACAAAAATGAATACAAATTATTATTATTCTTAACACAAAGACACAACAATAGTAGAGATACAATAACTGAGATACAATAAAAATGGTCTCTAATCAATAAGAAAATGTGCTAAAACTGTAAAATGCAATGGAAAACAAGCTTGCTAGAATGGTGGTGGCTTATCCCTGAGAAGAGATGTGACGATTGTGCTCCTTCGCAAGAAGATGGTTACAATGAGTCCCTCCAAGAATTTTTACAATAAACAGGAATTCCAAAACCCTAGACATCCAAAAAACTAACCCTAGGAGATGAAGTGCCAAAAGTCATGTGGGCCCCGTTGGGGTAAGCTGGTACATCAATTTCCCGGGGTCGTAACTTTTGCATACGATATCTGTTTTATGCACAGGATAGCCCGTTGGAAAGGTCTATTCAAGGACTATAGATTTTAACCTTGTACAATATTTACTGCAAATAAATTTTCAGTAAAAGAACAAAAAATATACAATGGAAAATACAAAGATTACACAGATTTTCCCCCTGGAAACCCAAACCGGGAAAACCAACATATTCTATATTCATTCATAGTGATACATTGTTTACAATACAATATACATATAGGAGCCAGTGGCATCCAAAACCCTAACCAAATGACTTGGATTAGTCAACAACCCTAATTCCTTAACCGAAAATAGAAAACCATCGACAAAAACCATGTGTCGAAAAACTGCCCAACAATGGACATGAAAATCGAGGCAACACAAAAAACAAGGAAAAAATGCGACATGTCCTCCTCCTCTTCCTGTGTCTTGGGACACTGATCCACATATAACTTTACACCAACAAGAATAGGAACCTTGACCGGTTTACATTTCTGCATATTAAACCTCTGCAAGATTGTCTTGACATATTTTCTCTAATTTAACTAGAGTTTCCTCTTTTTCCGATCTTTTTTAATTTCCATGCCCAAAATGAAATTTGAAGCACCGATATCCTTCATATAAAATTTAGAGGACAACCAAGTTTTCACATCCTGAATAATCTCCTTATTGTTTCCTATCAACAACATGTCATCCACATACAAGACCAAATAAATCAAATGATCACCAATTAATTTAAAATACACACAATGATCCTCTTTTCTTCTTGTGAAACCAAGTCCCAAAATATAAGTATCAATTTTTTTATACCACATCCTTGGTGATTGTTTTAAACCATACAAAGACTTTTTCAGCTTGCATACTAGCTCCTTCTTTTCCTCCACAACAAATCCTTCTAGCTGCTTCATATAGATTTCTTCTTCCAGATCCCCATGTAGGAATGTTGTCTTCACATCCATATGTTCTAATTCAAAATCAAATGCAACAACAATAGATAAAAGAATCATTATAGAGGTTAACTTGGAAACAGGAGAAAAAATCTCACTAAAATCAATTCCCTCAACCTGGGAATAACCCTTTGCTACTAACCGAGCTTTGTATTTCTCCACTTTTCCTTCTGCATTCAACTTATTTTTAAATACCCATTTTCCGCCAATGGGATTTCTTCCAGACGAAAATTACACTAGATCCCAAGCCTCATTATTATCCAAGGTTGCCATTTCTTCATCCATGGCCTTTTTCCAGATATTTTCATCCTCTGAATCCACTGCCTCCCTGACAGTTCTAGGATCATCATCAGTAATAGGAAAAGAAAAATTTGAACGGAAATCGGATGGAGTATACCTTTCCAAAAACCTTCTTTCTCAAACCGATCTACTCAATACTGGAGTATGATGATCTTCTTCTTCTAATTCCTTTTCTTTTGTAGAGTCTGATTTATCATCCTTTAAATCAAACACTATTTTTGCTGGTTCTTCCTTACTTGGTAGGACTTCCTGTTTAAAAACATCCTTCATTTCTCTAAATACCACATCTCGACTATATACTACCTTTAAATCAAACACTATTTTTGTTGGTTCTTCCTTACTTGGTAGGACTTCCTGTTTAAAAACATCCTTCATTTCTCTAAATACCACATCTCGACTATATACTACCTTCTTAGTTTATGGGTTCCAAATCTTATAACCTTTGAGACCATCTTTATATCCAATAAAGATACACTTTTCAACCTTCTTATCTAGCTTATTCATGTTTTCCTTTGGAACATGAACATATGAATCACAACCAAATACCTTGAGATGTGTGAGAGAAGGTTTCTTACCAGTCCATACCTCTCGTGGAGTCTTGCATCCAACGTTGATGAGGGTGATTTGTTGACCAGGTAACATGCAATACCCACTGCATCTGCCCATAATTATTTCCCTAACCTGACACCATTGAGCATGCACCTTGCTTTTTCCATCAACGTCATGTTCATCCTTTCTGCAACTCCATTCTGCCGAGGTGTACATGGAGTAGTCTTCTGCCTTTTTACACCGCACTTCTTACAGAATTATTTAAATTCATTCCTGCAGAACTCTCTGCCATTATCTGTCCTCAACACCTTAATTATTTTCTTTGTTTGATTCTCAACAAGAGCCTTAAACTCTTTAAACCTATCAAAGAATTCATATTTCTTCCTGAGGAAATATATCTAAGTATTCCTCGAGAATTCATGTATAAATGAGACATAGTACACAGATTTTCCCAATGATGGGACTGATAGAGGTCCAAAAACATCACTGTGAACTAGCTGTAAAATTCCTTCTACTCTCGTTGCACCAGAGGGGAATGTTACACGATTCTGCTTCCCATATACACAATGTTCACAAAAATAAAAATCCAGAGAGAAGTTAGACATACCTTCAACCATACCTTTACTGTGTAGTAGTCGAAGACACTTCTCTCCGATATTGCCCAGTCTTTGATGCCACAACATAACCTTTTCTCGAGAGACTGTAGGAGTTCTTTCTTCTTCAACTCCAATATCATGAACAATGGAACTATTACACCCATCACTAATAGTGCTTCCTTGAAGCTTATATAGAGTTCCAAACTGAACTCCCTTCAACAACACCATTTCTCCTCGAACCATCGTGAAAGTTTCCTTTTCAAATATTGTTTTTACCCCTGCATCGTCCATTTTTCTTACATAAATCAAATTTCTGGCCAATCCTGGGATGTGCAGAACACCAAGTAGTTTTCTAATCCTTCCATCTATGAGCCTCAACTTGAATTTTTCTCGACCTATGATTCTAGTTGTCGAGTCATCACCTAGGAAAAAATTACCTCCATCATATGTTTCATATTCACAGAACCCCTCCATGTGGTGAGTCATATGAAAGGATGCACCTGAGTCAACCAACCATGCCTCATGATATGCATGTGTTCTCGAAGAAGCCAAGTACACATCCCCTCCTTCTTCTTGGGAGGTATTTTCTTCTGTAGAAGGATATTCTTCAGATCCCTTCTTTTTCTCAACTTTGGATCTACACTACTTCTTGTAGTGCCCTTCTTTTCCACATCTCCAACATGCCTTTACAAACTTTCCGGGAGATTTATATCTACCATTAGACTTAGATCTCCCACTTGAGAGCTTAGATCTATTTCTTTCCTAGGAGCGTCCTCTTGCAAATAATGCATCTATGCTCTGTCCTTCCATATTCTTCTGTCTCATCTCCTCTGAAAACAAGGATGAGACCACTTAATCAAACTTCAAGGAAGTTGTATTACTACATATGGACACAACTAGAATATCCCACAATTCTGGTAAAGAACATAGTAAACTGACACACTTAACTTCATCTGAAATTTTAATGTGAACATATACTAATTGACTTACCACAGTATTGAAGGCGTTCAAATGCTCTGCCACTGAGTCTCCATCTCTCATCCTTAGGTTATACAACTTATTTCTCAAGAATAGTTTATTTACTAGGGACTTGGACTGATACAACTTCCCCAAATTATCCCATAAATCCTTGGTTGTAGCTTCCTCTGACACATTCAGTAATACTAGATCTGAGAGACACAATCGGATTGTGCCTTTCGCCTTCCGATCCAAATTTTTCCAATCATTTTCTGAAGTTCCTGTAGGTGTAGTACCTGGATCTACTATGATCCACTGATCTATGTACACCAACAGATCTTCCATCTCGAGCTTCCACAACTCAAAACTTTTCCCATTAAACTTCTCGATCTCCATTTTCGAATTGCTCGCCATTTATTTTCACCTGAAAAATCAATACCATAGATCTCTCACTGTAACAAGGCTTATCACAGTCCCGAACCAAGCTATGATACCAAATTTAGATTTTAACCTTGTACAATATTTACTACAAACAAATTTTCAGTAAAAGAACAAAAAAGATACAATGGAAAATACAAACATTACACAAAGATTTTTCCCCTGGAAACCCAAACCGAGAAAAACAACATTTTCTATATTCATTCATAGTGATACATTGTTTAGAATACAATATACATATAGGATCTAGCGGCATCCAAGACCCTAACCCAATGACCTGGATTAGTCAACAACCCTAATTCCTTAACCGAAAATAGAAAACCATAAAAAAAAACCATGTGCTGAAAAACCGCTCAACAATGGACATGAAAATCGAGGCAACATGAAAAAAAAGGCAAAAATGAGACACATTTCCCGAGACAATTTTTTTTTCTCGGGGGGGGAGGGGGAGATTTCTCCCCCCTACACGCCCAACACAATGAAAACACTACTCGTGAAAAGAATATAACACATACCCAAAAAGGACTACACGTTGCCATTATACTATGAATCTGTCTACAGTTTGACTATAGAGAGCCCTAAAAACGCTATTTAGGGCCTCAAAATGACCCCAAAAGTCAGGGACTTGAAAATTAGAAAAAAATTCCAAAATGGAAAATTGCCAAAATGAGCCAGTTGGAATAGGTGGGAGGCCATCGACATCCATCTAGATCAATCATCCCCCCTTAGGAATAAATGTTCTCCATGTTCTCCGTTGCGTTGAGTGCCCCAATCAAATGAGGAAATTTCTGCTGAATTTGACCCTAGGTGAGCTACTTGCCTTGGTGTAGGAGCTGCCCTGCTTTGAAAAATCCATAAAGATGGATCCTTTGCTGGTGAGTGACCTCGACCTGTGTGTCCACAATCTGATCACTGGATGTCTGTTGCATGCAGTCAAGGTTGAGCTCTATTGGTGTCAACTATTCGACTATCTCTAAGGTGTCCAATAATGGTGGGAAGTATGGATGAAGGAGATCCACGTTGAACACTGGGTGTAGGCCAAGGAAAGGGGGAATGTTGAGCTCGAAATCATTTTCACCCACAACCTTAGTGATGGTGTAAGGTCCATAACGGAGTGGGTGAAGCTTTCGATGGGGCCCTATAAGGAATTCTTTCTGCAAGTGTAACCACACTTTGTCTCCCACCTGAAACTTATGTGGAACCCTGTGTTGATCATGGCATTGCTTTTACTTGGAATTGGACTTCTGTAAAATATCCTGAACCTATTGAAAGATGTGCTGGATCCGCTCAATGAACCAGGAGGATTTGTCAGCTTCAGTTGGAGTAGGTTATTAATCGACCGGGGTGGCTGCAAGAGGCGGTGCAACATCCATGGGACCCAATGGTTGGAGTCCCAACCCAACCTGAAAGGGGATGTGGCTGGTTGAGCTATGTAGGGCTCTATTGTAGCTATGATGAACATAGGGAAGAATCTCATTCCATGTACATGGGTGTTTGGAATTGTACATGCGTAGGATATACATGATCATCCTATTGATGACCTTAGTTTGGCCATCTTTATGAGGGTGGAAGGCAATGGACTTGGTGAGCTTGGTGTCTAACAGTGACTAGAGGCTCGACCATAATGTGATGATCAACCGACTATCCCGATATGAGACAATGGTCTGTGGGATTCCAAAATGTACCCAGAATCATTCAAAGAAGAGCTTGGTAGTGGCCTCTGTTGTGATGCTCTTCTTGCAGGCGTCCAGGATCGCCATCTTGGAAAGCGATCAACAACCACAAAGACACAATCATTTTCCCTCTTGGTGTATGAAAGTCCCGACATGTAGTCCATTGAGATGGATTCCCATGGCCGCTTAGGAGTAGGAAGGGGGGTGTATAGGCATTGTTTCTTAGTGGTCGGTTTGGAAATAACACAATCTGTACAGAACCTGATATACTTGCTGAAATCATGTCTAAGTTTCATCCAGTAGAAATGTTTCTGCAATACTGCCACTGTATTTTCGATGCTGAGGTGTCCTGCCACCTGACTATAGTGGGCGTCCCAAATTGGCTTCGCTCACTCACTTGATGGAATGTAGAGATGGCCCAGTCGACACAATAGCCCATCTTGAAGATGGAAATTAGCGACAACTGAGTTTGTGCCAAACATTTGGTTTGTGGTGGTGAATTCATGGTCTGTATCATAGAGGTTGGGCCATTTGAAGGTCTCGTGGATGCAAGAGTCTAGAACCGTGGTGAGTGCCATGACTGGAGGTCAGCTGAGGCAATCAGGGACCCGGTTGGTATTGCCTGTTTTATACTTGATGTTGAGGTGGAACTACTACAATTATGTGGACCACTTCTGATGGCGGTCATTCTATAATTTTCCTTGTGTTTGCATGAACTGTAGTGGCTTATGATCCATGTGGATGACTGTCTCCTTTCCAAGAATTCAATGTCTCCACTGATGTCAGGCTTGCATGATGGAGTACATTTATTTGTCATAAGTAGGGTACTTACAAACAACATCTTATAGTGTCTCACTATGATAGGCCACAGGGTGGTCGTTCTGAGTGAGGACTGTGCCCACAACATAGTCTAAAGCATCTGTCTTGATCTCAAAGGGTTGTTGGAAGTCCGGTAATAAAAGTACTGGGGTTGAGCACACGCGCTGCTTTAAATCATTGAATGCTTTCTGTTGGGACATGCCCCACATAAATTTTTCCTTACCACCACCTCTGGTTACTTGGCTGAGGTCCCATGCAATATGGCAGAATCCCAACACGAACCTGTGATAGAAATTGGCAAGGCCTAAGAAGCTCCAAAGCTTAGTGAGAGTGGTTGGGGCTGTCCAGTCATGGATGACCTAGATATTGGCTGGATACACATGCACATCATGTTGATCCATGATGTAGCCTAGGTACTGGAACCTGTCCACGTCGAAGGATAATTTTTCCAAGTTGGCATATAGCTTGTGCTGTCGCAGGGTGTGCAAAACCTGCTGAATATGATGCAAGTGTTCCAACCAAGTCTTGTTGTAGATGAGGATGTCATCCAGGTATACCACTACAAAAGTATTGGTGAAAGGTCATACGATATCATACATCATCCTCATGGAAGTTGTTGGAGCATTTTTCAAACCAAAGGGCATGAACAACCATTCAAAAATACTTTATTTTGACTTGAAGGTGGTCTTCCATACATCTGTCTGTTCTATGGGTACATGGTGGTAGCCAGAATTTATATGAATCTTATTGAAGTATTTTACCCCCTTGAGCTGATCAAGGAGATCGTCGATTTTGGGAATCAGGTACCATTTTTTGAATGTGATTTTATTTAGGGCCCGATAATCAATGCAGAGTCACCAGGTCTCGTCTTTCTTCTGCATCATCACGATTGGGATCCCATGAGGTGATGATATGGGATGAATGTGCCTCTTGTGGAGAAGTTCTTGGATCTGTTGCTTGATATCCTCATTCTTTAATGGAGAGAGCAGTAGATTGGCCCATTGGGAAGTGGTGCGCTGGGGGTCTGATCGATGGGATGATGGAACTGATAGTGCAGAGGTACCCCAATAGGTGAGGATAATATATCTTTGTATCCTGCCACAACCTTGTCCACTTGCTTTTGTTGTGTGGAGAGGTTGGCCATGGAGGCCCTGGATGTGGCTGTAATATTTCACTCACTCTGAGAGTGAATCATGAAGAATAAAAAATTCCCGGTCTGAGAGATGAGCTTCCTGCATTTCTTGGAAGAGATCAAGGAAATAACACTAGGTGGGACTGCCTCAGGTATCCTGTATAATTTCTTGTTCAAAGTAATAATAACACTGTGAGGCCTAGACTCATATACAACATGAAGTTTCCATAAATAATGTTGGCCCAAATGAACATTACAAAATTTGAGAGGAGCAACATCACACAATACCTCATCTTTGAAGGGCTTGATGCCGTATGACAGGTGACACTTTTGGCTGATGCAGAGATCACTTCCTTGGTGGAGCCATCCAATGGTGTAGGGTTGCAGGTGCAGCGTTGTTGACAGGGATAGCTTCTTGAAGACCTCTTTTGAGATGAGTTTCTTCTAGATATTTCTATCAATGATAAAGTGAAGCAGGGTTTCTTTTACCCACATCTATGAATGAAAGAGGCGCTCACCTTCTTATGGCTCATCTGGTTCACCGGGATGAACCTTGGTGGTAGAAAAGGTGGCACTGGGTTATGTGTCAGTGATACATCTCCCCCTTTCTAGTTTTGAATTAGAGTCAGAACCCACATCTAATTCAGAGGCTTTTACCTCAGCCACCAGGGATTGCTTGGAGTAGAAAACAACAATGTTATGCCCGGGGCTCTTATGGAAGTCACACCATTTCCCGATATCTTTGTTTGTCTTTCCAATGTCCTTCTTTGATTGCGGCCTAGATTGGTTTTCCCGAGGTTGTTCGTCTTTTCTTTGTCCTTTTTTGTGCAGGTTGAGGCTTCCTTTTACTTTCTTCTGATGTGAGGGGTTCCCAGGCCCAAATTTCTGCATCTTTTGTTTAATCTTTTGCTTGATTTTGACGACATATCGATAGGCCACGCCCAAGGATGATATGTCCAAAAACTCCATTTCGGCCTGGATGTATCTATGCGGAAAAATGTGATACTTGAGCACCATATGTTGCTCATAATATTTGGTAACTATCTTGGTGTGCAATGTGTGGAAGATATTTGTGAACTCTG
The DNA here is from genome assembly GCA_009831015.1 of Picea engelmannii. Lineage (NCBI taxonomy): Eukaryota > Viridiplantae > Streptophyta > Pinopsida > Pinales > Pinaceae > Picea > Picea engelmannii. Next base: position 358,156 of record ML785034.1, on the reverse strand, counting down.
GCACTGCTTGGTCTCTTTCTTGCTATAGTGTGGTCCATTTTGTATACAGGTCGTCATAGCTTCTGAAAGGGTAGTATCGTTCCTTAATAGCGTTCCTTAAGGACTCCCAGGTGACTGTGACTATAAATAATGAGGGTTCTTTTGTTTCCTTTTTCTCACAGAAAGTCTCCCACCAATCTTTGACATGGGGAACAACTTTTAGGAGCGCAAACATAATCTTTTCTCTGTTCGAAAAGTTATGGAAACAAATACCCTTCTAGCAGATTCAACCATTTGTATACAACATTTGCGTCTATCTGACCTTCAAATATGGGAATATAAAAGTTTATTTGTACCTTTAAGGGGGCGGTGCCTCCATTTGATGAATATGCATCACCTATTGGTATCCGCCAAAGGGTTTGCGCAAAACTATCCATCATTTCGTTCCTCTGTTGTGTGAGGGCTTCCTCGAGAATTTTTTTGAAAGGATCTCCTATCCCATCATATTTCTTTTCTCCCACTATGAGAGGTCACTTGGGTGTGCGAGAGATTTTGTCCTCAAGAGAAAAAGGCTCGAGGCCCAATTCTTTGTACCTTGACCTCGTTGGGGACATGCATTAAGAACGACAAGGAGCAGACCACTTTGATACCATAGATCCAGATTTTATGAGAAAAAAAAAAATGAATACGGATTATTATTATTCTTAACTTAGAGACACAAGAATAACATAGATACAATAAAACTGGTTTCTATTCAATAAGAAAATGTGTTGAAACTGTAAAATGTAGCGAAAAACAAGCTTGCTAGAATGGTGGCAGCCTATCTCTAAGAAGAGATGTGATGACTGTGCTCCTTCACAAGAATATGGTTACAAAGAGGCTCTCCAAGAATTTTTACAATAAACGGGAATTCCAAAACCCTAGACATCCAAAAACCTAACCCTAGGAGATGAAGCACCAAAATTCACGTGGGCCCTGTTGGGGTAAGCTAGTACATCAACTTCTTGGGGTTGTAACTTTTTCATACAATCTCTCTTTTAGGCGCACGATAGCCCGTTGCAAAGTTATATATGAGGAATACATATTTTTCTATTAGACTCTAACTCTGTCAATAATTTGAATGTGACGAGCCCTAAAAACGCTGTTTAGGGTCTCAAAACGACCCCAAAAGTCAGGGACCCGAAAACTAGAAAAAAAACTGCCAAACTGGAAAATTTCCAAAATGAGCCAGTTGGAATAGGTGGGAGGCCACCGAAATCCATCTGGATCAATTATAGGAAAACAAAATATTATGATAAGGGGTTTGAAGGTTAACTTGAAGAAAACTTTGATACGAGTTTATCATGGGTTACTTTTTTTTTTTCTTGGAATGCGAATATGTCAACTTGATGACATTTTTCTATCCCAACCTAAAGACGTTCTTGATAGTTGAGAAATTTAAAATGAGTGATTGCAACAACGTCCCTTATCCTTTTTTTGTTTGGTGTGAATCTATCAACATATTGTTCTTCTAAAAAAGATGATTCTACTTTGTATAAACAACTTGTTAGAATTTTGTTTTATTTTCTCATGAAACCCAAGCATTAAATAATGAGGCTAAGAGATAAGTATTTGTCGAGTCCCAACATTAACTAGTTCATTTCGAGTCCCAACGTTAACTTATCACTTTTAGGTTGTAAAGGTTTCCTTTTCTCATTAGGAATGTGAGTCTGTGCTACGCTGCCAAATATATTGAAGTAACTTACATTTGGCTTAATTTTATTCCATGCTTCTTTTGGTGTTATATTTTTTGGAGCTTTTGTGGGAGTGTGATTTATTGTGTAATTTTCACATTTAATTGATTTTTCCCAATAATTAAGACTTAATCCCTTAGATTGGATCATACAATTAGCCATTTATTTGAATGTGTGATTCTTTCTCTCAACAACACCATTTTTTTGTGGTGTATATGGAACAATGTGTTGCATTTAGATGCCCTATGTAGTGCAATAGATTGTAAAATTTTTTTTCACATATTCACCTCCATTATCTATTCTTAACCTTTAAATTTGATGTCCATATTGTTTTTCTACAAGGGCCTTGTTAGCCAAAAACTTGTCAAACACTTCTCTCTTAAGTTTTAAGAAGTAAACCCAAGTGCATCTAGAGAAGTCATCAATGAAAGTTAAGAAATATTTGCACCAAGAAAAAGAAGGAGAAGAAAGTGGACCACACAATTCATTTTAACAAGCTGCAAAGGGGTCGAGGCATGCCAAGAGGCATGTTTGTCAAAACTTTCCCGGTGATGTTTTCCGAGAACACAACCAACACAAACACCATCTCTTCAAGAAACAAGAGGAACACCAATCACCATCTGTTGATTACATAGTTGCTCAAATGAGTGATCGTTTAGATGACCAAACCACTCATGCCAAATTTTGCTTAATTCATCACTATGAGCAAGAAAAATTGATGGAAAAGATGATGGCCCAAAGTTGTCAAACTTGTACAACCTGGTAATATCATCAACACCAATTCCAGTTGTAAGGACATGCTTAAGATATTTTAAATCCTTAATTACAACTTGGTGAGGTGAAAAATCTATGGTTTTATCTTCACCCAAATGAGTGATATGATATACCGATAGAAGGTTGCAGGAAAGACTTGGAACACATAATACGTCATTGAAATGACCATTATCTACTTGAATTGTTTCAGACCCTACAACACTAAGAGATATATCATCACCAACAAATATTTTCTTGGTGTTATATTCATTTAGAGCATAAAATATGGATTTTTTCTTAGCAATATGACAATATGCTCCATAATCAATAATCCACTAATAAGAACAATAAGTAGAATTTGCATTGAAGGAGAAACCAGAAGAAAAAAATGCATATCCATGAGAAGAAGAGTTAGAAGAAGAAGAATCAATATTGATGTTGTTATCCTTTATCGTTGCTTCTAAAGCTTCCATATTCTTAAAAAATTTGGACTCCACATGACCATCTTTTCCACAAAAGTTGCAATGTTTGTCAATATTCTTACTTTTAGATTTTTCTCCTTTGTCACCATTAGGAGTGGAATCTGGCCGAGAGGATTTGGGACCCTTGTTTTGCTTGTTGTTATGGCAAGGATGTTACTTCTTGGGATTTTTGGATTTATTTTTCTTCCAAGCAACTAAGGCTTTGTTGGAGGTACTTGTAGTTCTTATCACTCCAAATTACACAAGTTTATCTTTCTCTCTAATCAAAGCATCACAAAAATACTCAAGAGAGGGATTTTGGTAATCACTCCCTAGAGCTTCTCCGGTGACATAAAAGGTAGATACACACACATAATATACAAGACCAAGCTTAGAAAGAATAATATAGATGCATCAATCTTCCTTCAAATCTATTTTGCAATCGATACATAAAATTATAAGTGTTTTCAACTTAGATAAATAGTCTTCAATGCAAGGAAAATCATTGGGACTTAAAATCATTAATTGATTTTCTATTTGGTCGGATCAAATAATATTGTCTTTACCAAACATAGATTCTAGCTTTTCCCAAGCTTTATCTGGGCCATCAATTCCTTGAAGGTGAAACCTTAAATAAGGAGAGATGGACATTCCAATTAGTCCACGTGCTTCATCATTCTTATTATCCCATTTGACTTTATTTTTATCATCGGTGGGTTCTTGTTCTTTTCCCAAGGTAATTTGATACAATACTATACTTCTTAACACATCCTCCATATGGGATTTCCATGAGAAGTAGTTGGCACTAGTAAGTAAATGGTCACTGGGAGAATCCATATTAAATATGCATATAATATGGATTTGAAGGAAAAAACTAATGTCATGGATGTGAATTTCTTGAAAAAATAGGCTGTTTAAAAAAACGACACTAGAAACAGACTTTGGATGTGAAAGTTGTGCCTTTAAAAAGGTATAAACAGTAACCAAAGAGCCACGTGGAAAGTAGAAGATGGTCCACTGGTGATGCTCCTATTAATTGTCCATATAAGATCACTTTTAAATAAGTTACTTATGAAGTGACCCACTTTTATAGAATAAGCGAGAATCACTTTTACAATGAAGTTAATTTGTAAATGAAAATTGCATGTAAAAAATAACTTAAAATAAAATATTAAAGTAAAAGGGTGACAAAAAAGAGAATTGAACTCAAGACCTCTTACAAAGTAAAGTAACTTTCAACCAAGTGAGCTAGTGAAAAACACATTATAGTCTTAAGAAGGAGGATTGGGGTTGTTGTTATTGTTGTTGTGGAAGACAACCTTGAAGTTTGTGCTCAATAAAAAATTATTTTCATGCATTCACACACAATTTT
>ML785034.1:325014-348458 GCA_009831015.1 Picea engelmannii | reverse complement strand
TTCCACATCTCAAGCCTTGAGGACAAGGCTGTTTTTAAGGGGGCGGACATGTTAAGGTCCTAACCCGCACATAGGTAGATCAATATATTCGGATGTAATAAAGGTCAATATTAATAAGACCTTTCAATAAAATAGAATAAGGCAGATGTAAGAATACCTAATAGAAGCTTCCGCTTCTAGAAGGATCTTCCTCTAGATGCTTCTTTTTGGTATAAATAGGAGTCGAGGGTATGAGAACCCTAGCTTGGAGATTATTGTAACTGAGCGCTGCTCGATTGGAGGTTGCCCCCTCGAAGAGGCCTGTGAACATTGCTATCTGATTCAAAGTGCTATTTCTGTTGCTATTTCGTATATCATTTCTGTGTATTGTGAAGATTATGCTGGATATTTTACTGTTATTCTGTCATTTCTAGCATTTCGTTTCTGTTCTGCATATTTTATATATCTGGTATCTTGCAACACATGTATTCCAATGGAGAATGAACACCTTCAGTAACCACTTACACAACTATATCAAAGATCAACACACAAACATTTCTAAGTGGTAAAACCCCTAGGGGAAACATCCATGACCCTAGGCAACATGGCCACTTGGAGCAATTTATTAATGAAAAAGAAAATATTACAGAGATATTTACAAGAGAGTTTCTCACAATCGATCATTGACAAATGATCCTCCATGCCATTTAAATAGAGATCACGGTGATCTAGATTTAGGAGCAAAATGAACTGATTAACAGACTAAATACAATAAACACAGAGATATGAAAAAAACACATACATCCAGTGAACAATATCTTCTATTGAATAAATGAAATAGGCCGAAACTATAAAACTGCAGAACTGAAACACTTACTCGAATGGTGGTAGCTATCTATGAGAAGAGATGTGGCTGGTATGCACATCCATATGAGAAGAATGATTACAATGAGACTCTAGAGGCCTTTTTTATATTACTCGTGAATTCCAAAACCCTAGACATCCCAAAACCTAACCCTAGAAGGTGAAAAGCCAAAATTCATGTGGGCCCCTATGGGTAAGTTGGAACCTCAACTTCTCGAGGTTGTAAATTTTACATACAACCTCTATTTTAGGCATGTGATAGACCATTGGAAAGGTATTTTAGAGAACTACACATTCTACTATCAAACTCTGACTCTATCTATAGTTTGACTATGGAGAGCCAAAAATACACTATTTAGGGATCCAAAACGGCCCTGGAAGTACAACAAGATGTCTTGACATGAAAACATACAAAATAAGCTAGTTGGATTTGGTGAGAGGCCACCTGTATCCACCTGGAAGATGTGTATGGATTCAGACAACCCTACAAGTGTAGAACCCACAATTACAAAGAAGTACAGAAGAACGTGCTAAACTAAAAATGGACAAGAGGAGCCAATTGGAACAGGTGGGTGGTCATCTATATCCACCTGGATCAATCCTCCCCCCTTAGGAAGAAATGATATCCATTGCATTGAGTTCCCCCATCAAGTGAGGAAACTTCTGTTGGATTTGGTTCCGGGTGAGCCACTTGCCTTGGTGGAGGAGCTACCCTGCCTTGACAACCTGATACAGCTGGATCCTATGATGACGAGTGCCCTTGACCTATGTGTCCACTATCTGATCAGTGGATGCTTGTTCCATGCAGTCAGGGTTGATCTCTGTTGGTGTCAGCTGTTCTGTGATCTCGTAGGTGTCCAATAATGGTGGAAAATATGGCTGAAGGAGGTCCACATTGAACATTGGGTGCAGGCCAAGGAAGGGTGGAGTGTTGAGCTCAAAATCATTTCTACCCACACCCTTAGTGATAGTGTAAGGCCCATAGAGAAGTGGGCATATATTCCGATGGGGCCCTGTGATACACTCCTTCTGCAAATGTAAACAAACTTTGTCTCCAACCTAAAACTGGTGCGATACCATGTCCTTATCATGGCACTCCTTATACTTAGCATTGGATTTATGCAAAATTTCTTGGACCTGTTGGCGGATGTGTTGAATCCGTTCAATGACTCTGGTGGCTTTGTCGGTCTCAGACTGAACATGGGAAGATTTTGTCTATGTGGTGGAAAGAGGGAGTGCAACATCAATGGGACCCAAGGGTTGGAATCCTAGACCCACCTGAAATGGGCTATGTCCAATGGAGCTATGGAGAGCCCTACTGTAAGTGTGATGAACATAAGGGAGACTCTCATCCCATGTACGTGGATGGTTATATTTGTACATGTGAAGGATGTGCACAATCATCCGATTGATGAACTATGTTTGGCCATATGTTTGGGGGTGGAAAGAAGTGGATTTAGTGATCTTGGTGTCCAAAAGTGACCAGAGACTTGACCAAAATGTGTTTGGGAACTTGTTGTCCTAGTCGGAGATGATGGTTTGTGGTATCCCAAAATGGACCCACACTCGTTCGAAGAAGAACTTGGCAGTATATGCCGTTGTGATATTCTTCTTGCAGGCTGTGAGTATGGCCATATTCAAAAACTGATCAATGACCACAAATATGCAATCATTGCCTTGCTTGGTGGACGGAATTCCAAACATGTAATCCATTGAGATGGGTTCCCAAGTCTTCTCGAGAGTAGGAAGAGGGTGTATAAGCCTTGCTTCTTGATGGATGGCTTGGCAATGGCACATGTTGTGAAAGATCTGATATACTTGCTGACGTCTTGTCAAGGTTTTGGCCAATAAAAATGTTTCTGAAGAATGACCACAATTTTCTCCACACCAAAATGTCCTGCCATATGACTATAGTGAACTTCCAAAATCAACTTTACACACTCGATTGTAGGAACACGGAGATGGAATATGTGGCATAATATTCCGTCCTGAATGTGAAAATTGGTGACAGTCGCACATGTACCCTAGAGCTGATAGGTGGTGGCGAAGTCTGGATCTTGCTGAAGACACGGGAGGTCGACTGAGGTAGTCAATGACACGATTTGAGATCCTTGTCTTATACTTGATGTTGATATGGAACTGCTGTAGGTAGGTGGACCACTTTTGATTGTGGTCGTTTTGCAATTTCCCCTATTTCTGTATGAACTGCAGAGGCTTGTGATCGGTGTGGATGATCGTCTCCTTTCCCATAATGTAATTTTTCCATTGACGACATGCTTGTACAATGGAATACATTTCCTTGTCATAGGTGGGGTATTTTTGGACAGTATCTGAGAGTGTCTCACTATGGTATGCCACCAGATAACCATGGTGAGTGAGAACTGTGCCTACAATAGAGTCATATGCATCTGTCTCAATCTTGAATGGTTGCTACAGATCGGGAAAGGAGAGTACCGGATCTGAAAACAAGCGATACTTAAGATCATCAAATTTTCATTGTTGTTCCTTCCCCCACACAAAAGTTTCCCTTCCACCACCCTTGGTCACCTAGCTGAGGGCCCATGCAATATGGGAGAATCCCAACACGAACCGTCGGTAGAATTTGGACAGTCCCAAGAAGCTTTGAAGCTTACTTAGTGTGGTCGGGGCTGTCCAATCATAGATGACTTGGATCTTAGTTGGATCAACATGTACCCCATTCTCATCAACAATGTAGCCCAAATATTGGACCCTGTTCATGCCAAAAGAGAATTTTTCGAAGTTGCCATATAGCTTGTGCTGCCGCAGAGTGCCCAAAACCTGCTGAATGTGCCACATGTGCTCCTCCTAAGTTCTACTGAAGATGAAGATGCCATCCAAATATAACACCACAAAAGAGTTGGTGAAGGGTCTGAATACATCATCCATCAACCTCATGAAAGTGGATGGTGCATTTTTTAAGCCAAAGGGCATGACCATCCATTCAAATATACATTATTTAGATTTAAAGGTTGTCTTCCATACATCAGTTGGTTCGATGGGAACTTGGTGGTAGCCAGACTTTAGTTCAATCTTGCTAAAGAAAGTTTCCCCCTTGAGTTGGTCAATAAGGTCATCAATCCTAGGAATTGGGTACCGGTTCCTAATTGTGATTTTGTTTAAGGATTTGTTATCAATGTATATTTTCCAAGTCCCATACTTCTTCTACACCCATACAATCGGGCTTCCGCAAGGGGAGGAGCTAGGTCTGATGTGCCCATTTTGAAGAAGCTCTTGGATTTGACACATGATTTCGTCATTTTCCATCAACGAGCGACAATAGACTGGTCCATTAGGTAGAGGTGTATCGAGGGACAGATCAATTGGATGCTTGACTTGGTAGTGCATCGGTACCCCGGTGGGTGAGAAGAATATGTCTCTGTATTCTTCCACAATCCCATCCACTTGCTTCTGCTGCAAAGAGAGGCTCTGTGTAGAGGCCACGGATGTGGCGGTGACCTTCTTCTTACTATGAGCATGGATCACAAAGAAGACAAACTTCCTGGTCTGTGAAATGACCTTATTGTATTGCTTAGCAGAGATTAAAGAAATAACGGTATGTGGCGCTACCTCTAGTATCCTGTACAATTGTCTACCCAAAGTAATAATAACATTGCAGAGTCTAGACTCATACACAACATGAAGTTTCCACAAATATGGTTGTCCTAAAAGAACATCACAAACTTCAAGGGAAGAAATATCACACAATACCTCATCCTTGAAAGGCTTGATACCATAGGGCAGATGCCACTGTTGGCTAACACATAGATCTCTTCCTTGGCGAAGCTAGCTGGTGGTGTAGGGTTGCGGGTGTGGTGCCATTGTCAGGTCCAACCATTTTTAGACCTCTATTGAAATCAGGTTCTTCTGAAGGTCACTATCGACAATGAAATGAAGTGGATCCCCCTTTATCCACATCTGTAAGTGAAAGAGGGATTCCCCTTCCTATGGTTCTTCTGGATCGTTTGGCCAGAATTTGGTGGTAGCGACAGTGGCACTCGGTTTAGAATCAATAATCCGCCTCCATCCTTCAGGATTTTATTCAGAATCAGAATCGGCCTTTGACTTGGAAGCCTTTAGCTTGGTCACGAGTGACTACTTGGAGCGAAATTATTCAGTGTTGTGCCAAGGGATTTTATGGTACTCACACCATTTTCTCGTGTCCTTCTTCGTCTTCTCATTGCCCTTATTGTGCTATGGCTTGGAATGGTTGTCCTGAGAGTGGCCATCTCTGCTCTATCGCTTGCTGTGTGGGTTTGAGCCTCCTTTTCTTTGCTTTGGCTATGAGGAGTTTGCAGATCCAAAATCTCACTTCTTCTGCTTAAATTTCTGCTCGATCTTGACAACATTTATATAAGATGTACCCAATGAGGTGATGTCCAAAAAATCCATTTATGTTTGGATTTATCTATGCAAAAAACCACGGTATTTGAGCACTAGATTTCTCTCAGTGTCTTTGATACCCAATTTGGTGCGCAGGGTATGGAAAATATTGGTGAAATTTGGTATTGTTTGGTCCCTTTCTTGACGTAGGGTGGTCCATCTGGTGTACTGGTCCTCGTAGCTTCCAACAGGGTAGTACTGTTCTTTAATGGCCTCCCAGAAGGAATCCCATGTAGGGGAAACCACAAATATTTCATATTCCTCTATGGCCCTTTTCTCAGAGTAAGTGTCCCACCAGTCCTTAACATGGGGAATGACCTTGAGGAGTGAAAAAGTAATCTTTTCCCTACCAAAAAAATTGTGGACCAAAAAATACCCTTCGAGTAGATTCAACCAGTTATCTACAACATCCACATCTATCAGTCCTTAAAATAATGGAATATCAAAATTTACCTGTACCTTGAAGGGGGTTGTATGGCCTCTTGATGAAGATGCTTCTCCTGTGGGAAGCTGTCGAAGGATCTATGCAAAGTTTTCCATCATTTCGTTCCTTTGTCCTGCAAGGGATTCCTTGAGAAATATTTTAAAAGGATCTCCTACTCCATCAGATTTATTTTTTTCCCCCATGGGCTGTTGTTGGGCTCGACGCGACCGATATTGCAATGAATTGATTGGTTCGAGTTCCAACTTCTTGTACCCAAATCTTGTCGGGGACATGCACGTAGAAAAATAAATGAAGAGAAGACTGCTATGATACCACTGATCTGTATTTAGGAGTGGTACAAACTGATTAATAGACTGAATACAATAATAACAAATATATGAATAACACCACATATATCCGATGAACAATATCTTCTATTGAAATAATTGAATTAGGATGAAACTGTAAAACTGCAGAACTGAAACACTTGCTCTAATGGTGGTAGCTATCTCTGAGAAGAGATGTGGCTGCTATGCACATCTGTCTGAGAAGAATGATTACAATGAGGCTCTAGAGGCATTTTTGATATTACTCATGAATCCCAAAACCCTAGACATCCAAAAACCTAACCCTAAAAGGTGAAATGCCAAAAGTCATGTGGGCCCCTATGGGTAAGTTGGTACCTCAACTTCCCGCGGTCATAAATTTTTCATATGACCTCTATTTTAGGCGCGTGATAGCTCGTTAGAAAGGTCTTTCATAGAGCTACACATTCCTTTGTCAAACTCTGACTCTGTCTACAATTTGACTATGACGAGCCAAAAAAACACTGTTTAGGGCTCCAAAATAGCTATGGAAGTACAACAAGATGTGCTCTCATGAAAACATACAAAATAAGCCAGTTGGATTAGGTGAGAGGTCACCAGTATCCACCTAGAAGATGTGTAGGGATTCAGATAACCCTAGAAGTGTAGAACCCACAATTACAAAGAATTACAAAAGAATGTGTTGAACTAAACATGGACAAGAGGAGCGAGTTGGAATAGGTGGGTGGCCATCGATATCCACCTGGATCACATGGACCAATGGTGTTAAGCCACAAATCAATGTAGCCATTAATATTGAGGAGAACATGAACCATCATATCACTCTATGTTGGGAACATATCGTGACCGTTGGATTACCTAACTACAAATGCATATTAATGCATACTTAAGAAACACACTTTTACCTAACGACACATTAGACCAAGTCGATCTTAACTATATCCTAAGTGTCTAATATCCTAACACGTTGTGTCGAGAATAGTTGGGGGGGGCGTCATAGGGGGACAAATCCCCCAATTTTTTTTTTGGGTGTTTTTTAGCATCCATTTTTAGCGGTTTTTAGCACACGATTTTTTCTCTTGGAGGTTTTTAGGTGCATGGGTAGATTTATGGCTTATCCCATGGTTTTATGATTCTATTTAAGGAATTAGGGTTGTAGTCTAATTCCTATCAATGGATTAGGGGTTTTGGATGCTGCAAGATCCTATATATATTGTATTGAAAATAATGAAGTTGAGTGATGATGAATAAGAATTAGAGGTGTGAGTCTAAACGGGTTGTCAGTTTTTTCATTTTGGGTTTCTAGGGTAAATCTCTGTGTATATGTTCTCTTTTCTATCTTAAGAATCTATGTGTGCATTTCATTATCGTAAAAAAATTTAAACTTACATTTTGTACTGTAGCAGTTATTGGCTTTAGGGGGATGCCTTTGTGGCTAATGGTTTGTCTTAGGTCTATGATAAACCTTGTTACAGTGGGAGATTTGTGATATTGATTCTTGTGGTAAAAAGAAATAGAAATTAGTTCAAAAATAGAGATCGAAAACTTTAATGGGAAAATTTTTGAGCTATGGAAGCTCCATATCGAATACCTTTTGGTAGAAATCAATGGATCCTTGTGGATCTATACATTTCATCTACATGAATGCCAACAAAAGAATGTAAAAAATTGGATCGAAAAGAAAAGAACACAATCTGGTTGTGTCTCTGAGATTCAATATTACTGAATGTGTAAGGGGATGCTACAACCAAGGAATTATGGGATAAGTTAGGGGATTTGTATCAGTATAAGTCCCTGACAAACAAACTGTTTATGTGGAAAAGGTTGTACAGCCTGAGGATGAAAGATGGAGACTCAACGACAAAGCATATTAATACCTTCAATATTGTATTAAGTCAATTATTGTTTGTTGATATTAATATTTCTAATGAAGTTCAATGTATTAGTTTATTGTTCTCTTTACCAAACTCATGGGATATTCTGGTTGTGGCCATAGACAATAATGCAACTACTTTAAGTTTTGATGATGCGGTCTCATCCTTGTTGTGAGAGGAGATGAGGTAGAAAAACATGGAAATATAGAACACAAATGCCTTATTTGAAAGAGGACACTGCTAGGAAAGAAATAGAAATAAGTCCTCAAGTGGGAGATCTAAATGTAGGGGAAGATATAAACCTCTTGGAAAATTTGTAAAGGTATCCTGGAGATGTGGAAAAGAAGGCCATTACGAAACAATGTATATCCAAAAGTATCGAGAGAGGGAAGGGATCTGATGATGCGTCTTCTACAGAAGAAAAAACCTCAATATATGAAGGAGGGGATGTGTACTTGGATTATTCAAGAACACATATAGATGACGAGGTATGATTAGCTGACTTGAGTGCATCCTTTCATATGAATCCTAATAGGGAGTGGTTTGCAAATATGAGAGGTATAATGGGGGTGAGATTTTTCTAGGAGATGACTCGACAACCAAAATCATAGGATGAGGAAAAGTCAAATTGAATATCATGGATGGTAGAATTAGAACACTCCTTGGTGTTCTGTGCATCCCATGATTGGCCAGGACTTTGATTTATGTAATAAATATGGATGATGCAGGTGTAAAAACAATGTTTGAAAAGGAAAACTGCAGGATGGTTTGAGGGGAAATGATGTTACATAAGGGAATTCAGATTGGAACGTTGTAAAAGCTACTGGGAAGCACTATTAGTGACAAGTGAAACAATTCCATTGTTCCTAAGATTGGATCTGAAGAAGGAAAAAATCCTACAGTCTTTGGAGAAAATACTATGCTATGGCATCAAATATTAGCGAATATCGGAGAGAAGGGCCTTCGAGTACTACATGGTAAAGGTATGGTTGAAGGTATGTCCAATTGATTTCTAGATTTTGATTTATGTGAATGTTTCTTATATGGGAAGAAGAATAGTGTAATATTCTCCTATGTTTCTACGAGGGAAGAGAGAATATTACAGTTGGTGCATAGTGATGTGTTTGGACATGTGTCGGTTCCATCACTAGGTAAAAATATGTACTATGTCTCATTTATAAATGAAATATTGAGGAATAGATGGATTTATTTCCTCGGGAAGAAATCTAAAGTCTTTGACAAATTTAAAGAGTTTAAGGCTCTTATGGAGAATCAGATAGAGAAGAGGATTAAGGTGTCGAGGATGGATACTGGTGGAGAATTCTGTGGAAATGAATTCGAAGAATTATGTAATTGTGGTATAGCCAGGAATAATACTACTCCATACACACCTCAATAGAATGGAGTTCCAGAAAGGATGAACAAGATGATGATAGAAAAAGAAAACAATATGCTCAATGGTGTCACATCAGCACAAGAATTCTGGGAAAAGGAAGTGGGTACTACATGTTACCTGGTAAATCGATCACCCTCATCAACGTTGGGTGAAAATAATCCACACAAGGTATGGACTGGTAAGAAACCCTCTCTTACACATCTCATTGTATTTGGTTGTGATGCCTATGTACACCTTCCAAAGAAAAATAAAAGTAAGCTAGATAAAACAGATGAAAAGTGTTTCTTTATTGGCTATAAAGATGGTTTGAAAGGTTATAAGCTTTGGAACCTAGAAACTAAGAAGGTAGTGTATATTCAATATGTGGTATTTAGAGAAATCAAACATGGTGTCAAATAGGAAATCCTACCTAGGTAGGAAGAACCAATGAAAATAGAGTTTGAATTGAAGGATAATGAATCAGACTCTACAGAAGAACAAGAATCACAAGAATAAGAGCCTCATACTTGAGTATTGAGGATATTTGTTAGGGAAATAAGGAAACTTGAAAGGTATACTCCACCTAATTTCCATTCAAAAATTTCCTTTTTTATTACTGATGACGATCCTATAACTGTTAGGGAGGCAGTGGATTAAGAGGATGGAAAACTATATAAAAAAGCCATGGTAGAAGAAGTGGCAGCCTTGGACAAGAATTAGGCTTGGTATCTAATGGAGTTTCCAATTGGAAGACATCCCATTGGCAACAAATGAGTGTTTAAGAAGAAGTTGAATGCAAAAGGAAAAGTGGAGAAATACAAAGGTTGGTTAGTAGAAAAAGGTTATTCCCAGGTAGAGGGAATTGACTTTGGTGAAATTTTTTCTCCTGTTGTCAAATTAACTTCTATTGGATTTATTTTATTTGTTTCTACCACCTTTGATTTTTAAGTAGAACAAATGGATGTGAAGACAACATTCCTACATGGGGATATGGAAGACTAAATCTACTTGAATCATCTAGAAGGATTTGCAATGAAGGGAAATAAAGAGTTGGTATGCAAGTTAAAAAATTCCTTGTATGGGTTAAATCAATCACCAAGGATGTGGTATAAAAAAATTGATACTTATATGTTGACACTTGGCTTCACGAGGATCAAATATGATCACTGTGTGTATTCCAAATTAGTTCATGATTTTCATATTTATTTGGTATTATATGTGGATTATATGTTGCTAATAGGAAATGAGAAGGGGATTATCTAGGATGTGAAAAATTAGTTGTCCTCTAAATTTTAAATGAAGGGTCTTGGTGCTACAAATTTCATTTTTCACATGGAAATTAAGAGATTGAACAAACATGAAACTTTGGTTAGATTAGAAGAAATATTTCAAGACAATATTGTAGAGGTTTAATATGCAAGATCTAGACTAGTCAGGGTTCCTATTCCTCTGGGTCTAAAGTTATCTACAAATCAGTGTCCCTAGACACACGAAGAGGAAAATAACATGTCTTGTGTTCCTTATGCTAGTGCAGTTGGTAGTTTGATGTATGTAATGGTCTATACTAGACTGGACATTGCACATGGAGTGTGAGTTTTGAGCAAGTATATGTCAAAAGTAGGGAGTGACTTAGTATTCTATTCATTCCCGTGGACTATAGTTAGGCACAAACATGGAACGAGAGGATAAATAAGGGTGAAGAAGTGGCTAAACAATGAATTAATCCAAAAAACATAGGAAAAATCACTTAATCTAAAATCAATGGAGAAATAGAAGAAAAAGGTGTTGAGGGGGAGACTTAATTAATTAATCACTCACCTTAGGAGGAAAAGTGCCTAGCTTAATTGATGTCAATGAAGAATTATATTGGGAAGAGTATAAAGGGAGGAATTTGACCTAATTCCTCATTATGTTATGATTTGATGTTGAGAGAGTTCCAGAGGAGGAAATCAACCTCTTTGTTGTTATGTGGATTTCTGGAGGAAACCACCACCTAGATCGGTTTCAATGTTGGAAGAGACACCCTACAATATCGGAGATACCATCCAAGTATTTCACCATGCCAGTTCAAGACTATCCATATTTATTGCAGTGATTGCATAGCTCAGCTAGTGAGGGTGAAAGGGTTAGAGGGTTTTGTGTAGCTGCACAAGACCAGAGTTTATCTTGCAGATTCCTTCTGACCCAGTTGAGGATCAACCATGATGATTATTTTGAGGCACCATTCATCAAATTATGACGGTGGAATATACCAGGGTGCAACAAACAACCAAGAAGTGTGCAACTCTCGAGGAGGGACATTTGAGGTTAGAGGGGATGATCTAGATCAGATCATAGGAAACCCTTCCGACCCAGTACAAAGGAGGCCATGGCACACATTTCGAGACATATAGCATTGGATTCCAATGGTGGAATCACTAGGGCACACTCACAGATCCTAGGAGGTGTGCAACCCCCTAGGGGATGCCATCCAGAGCTTCAGAGGTCAAATCTTCAATTTGACAGTTACTAGGAGGAGCCTAGAAGCCAGGGTGCTCAGTTTTGGATAGTTTCCAATTCGTTCTATCGAGTATAGCCACTAGGGTGATTTTTCCAGTATTTGCAATAGTTGTCGTGAGTTTCCCGAATTGCATTTTTTCAATCTATCCACACATGCGCATATCTACCTTCATATTCTGATCATGGTTATTTTGTATTAATTTCTTTGTATTCCAGTGATGATCCATGAGATCTAGCTAATGATGATTTTCTAGAGAATCTAACATATCATTGTATTTCCCGCTTTTTCCTCATAATACATATTATTGAGACGACGGTGTTCCTTATTTCGCATGCATCATATATACTACTTAAACATTATTCGTATGACACACACATGAAAAAATCACCAAGAATGTTAAAAAATTAACACAAATGCATCCAAAAACCCCCAGAGTATTAGATCTGAGATTCAAAACACTAGTTCAACAATAGATATCCAGATCAACTAGATTTGGGATATTTCAATGATATCAGAGCCTTCTTCCTGCTAGCATATGAAGAAGTGATTCTCATGACCCCATGATTTCAGGAAAAGGTGAAGAATACCTAGAGGGCCAAGGAAATATTGGGGACGAGTACATTCAGTACCACAAAGGTCATAGCAGATACACGAGAGATAGGAACAGAAGGGAATACACTCCCTTACACACCCAGTCATATACAAAGCCATAATTAAAGGAAAGAGATCATATTAGCTTTGACACAGAGGCATAGATAGAGAGGAGTATGGGTGACAGACGAGAGACACCATAGGGTAGGGGAAAAGGCCCCGAGACACAACCTAACAGTATGCAGACCATATTGAATGACCTATCCATAGGACAGAGGGACATGATGAACAACATAACACAGATTTCCATTATTACATAAATGATCCATCATAGCATGAACACTATAGGTGCCAATGCTGTAGGAGGAGCGAGTGGTTTAGGAGGACACTAGGGAGGTGGGGCCAGTGGCTCCAGTGGATCTCAAGGCAGAGCGAGTGCACACCCTTCACCTATTTGAGCCTATACATCATATGGGAGGATTCCCTAATCTTTATATCCATATTTCTAGGGGGGAAAACCGTTGGGACAACTAAGTCATGCAGGATGACAGCCATGTCAGAGATAGGCAGTTCCATAGGATCCATTCGAAGAGTATAAGAGATATTACTTGGAACTAGGACCAGAGTTCCATGCAGACATGAGTTTGATATACTATTGTTCAATCATGTATCAAAACAGACCCCGAGAGGCATATAGGGGCAATGGGAAAACTAAAAACATGTATTTCATCAAGAAAGTGGGGAATTTGAACATTCCTACTTTCGATGGATCATCACGATGTGTAACTTAGGAATGGGTACAAAATCTTGACACATATTTCGATCTTAACTTGATGACAGAGTCAGAAGCTATCAACTTCACCACTTTTCACTTGGATGGGGAGGCCTGCAAGTGGTGGTACCATGGGTTGGTGACCTTGTGTCACAACCACATTACCTCATACTTGGAGTTCATTGAGATATTGATGGAGAGGTTTAACATGAGATATCCATAGCTCCATTTCAGGGACCTTACATAGTTGAGACATACATGATCAGTTGAGGCCTTCATCACAGAGTTCCAGCGGAAGGCAGTGGCCGTATCATATATATCGGAGCACATACTGGTGATATTGTTCACCGAGGCATTGGCAGAGCCATTGAGGGGTTGGTTTAATGATTTTAAGCCTCACACCCTACATGGGGCCATTGTGTGCACGAGAGATATGGGGGAATCAACGCTGAAACCCAAACTCTTGACCAAACCCTTTGTACCATAGAGAGACATGGATAAAAAGAATCCTCAAAAGGAATGGAAGGGTAAGCCCAAGTTGTATGATGACACCAGATGAGAGTTGATGAGGAAGAAGATTTGATTCTCTTGAAGAGACCCTTAGGTCCCAGGGCATAGATGCATGGTAAAGGGACATATCCACTACATTGAGGTGGAATCAAGCATTGAGGAGGAGGATGAGGAGATTGGGGCATAGGTAGACAATGCTTCAGAGGATGAGAACACACATGAGCCAGAGCGGCAACCGAAGAAACCTAAAATAGCGGCAGAGGCAAAACCAAAGGAGGAGACAAAACCTTGTAGAGAGGTGAAAGGGGGAACCATAAGAACCCTTTCCGGAGTACCCAGGTACAACACTGTTAGCCTCAAGGGCCTTGTATAGGGACAATGCATGACAACTCTAGTTGATGGCAGGGCCACCCACAATTTCATAGATGCATCCTTAGTATTCAGGAGGGGGTTACACACTGGGGAGTTTGAGGGATTCCATGTGGCAATGGAATATGGATACACGATGACATGTTTGGAAATTGTACCAGACCTAGAGGTCAAGCTAGGCAACTACACTTTGACATATACTTTCTTTGTAGTTGACCTATCAGATATTGATGCAGTATTAGGGGTAAAATGGTTATATTCATTGGGAGAGATTGGGTTCAACTTTCAGATGTTGACCATGATCTTCATTGACGCCAGTGGATCAAGAGTGGTACTAAGAGGTATGTCTATAGGAGCACCCCGAGCAATATAAACAAAGAGGATGTAGTAGATATTCTGTCATGGTGATGTATCTTATGCATCAAAGTGTTTGATCACCATACAGAAGGATTCAGAGGGCAGAGAGAAGTACCATCCACAAATCAGAAATCTTTTGAGTTAGTATGAGCCAATGTTTGGGCCGATACCACCATGAATACCACCAAACAAGGGATTTGAGCATACGAAAGAGTTGTAGGTAGGGGATACACTAGTGATCACCGCACCCTATAGGCACCCCAAGAGATTCAAGGACGAGATTGAGAAAGAAATCAAAGAGTTTCTTGCGATGGAGCACATTAGGCCCAACACGAGTCCTTTTGCTTCTTCAGTCATTTTGGTACTGAAGAAGGACGACACATTGAGGATGTGCATTGATTACATATCTCTCAACAAGAAAACATTCAAGAACATGTACCCCATTCCGTGCATAGATCAGTTGATGGACGAGTTACATGGGGCAGTTTTCTTCACCAAGATTGATCTACGGTTAGGATATCATCAGATCAACATCATGGAGAAAGATATAGAGAAGACAACATTCAGATGCCATTTCAGAAATTTTGAGTTCTTGGTCATGCCGTTTGGATTGACCAATGCACCTGCCACTTTCTAGTCTTGTATGAACCACATCTTCAGAGGGAAGTTGAGGAAGTAACTTTTGGTATTCTTCAATGACATATTTATTTACAACAGGATGTGGGATGAGCATCTGACACATTTGGAGGAGGTCTTGGGAATTATGCAAGCACAGTCATTATATGCCAAGGAGTCCAAATGTGAGTTTGGGATGAGAGAACTACTGTAATTGGGGAATATCATCAGTGAGTAGGGAGTGCAGGTTCATCAGGAGAATATCAGGGCCATTCTGGATTGGCCAACACCCAAGAACCTCACAGAGCTGAAGGGATTCTTTGGGTTATGCAGTTACTACAGGCAGTTTGTCAGGGGATTTTCACAGTTTGGAGCACTGCTCATATATCTAAACAAGAAGGGTGTTTTTTATTGGAAAAACGAGTCACAAAATACATTTGAGAAAATGAAGGAGGTTATGAGCACATGCCCTATTCTAGCCCTTCCATATTTCTCTCAACCGTTTTTCTTCGATTGCGACGCATCAAGGGTGGGGATTGCAACTGTTTTGATGCAGGGAGGCCATCCCATTATGTTTGAGAGCAGGAAGCTCAATGATTCAGAGAGAATCTACTCTATTTATGAAAAGGAAATGATAGAAATCATGCTTGCCTTAACCAAATTCAGGCAATATCTGGTAGGTAGTGGATTTGTAGTGAAGACTGATCACAACAGCCTCAAGTATTTCCTGGATCAGAAAGACCTTAGTTTGAGACAACAAAAGTGGGTCTAGAAGATCCAAGCCTTTGAATTTGACATTGAGTATGTTAAGGGAAAGAGGAATGTCATAGAATATGCCTTGTCCAAGATTTCAGCAGGGTGTTTGATGATAGATATTTGTGCAGACCGGAAAGCACATTTGTTGGTGGAGTACTCCAAAAACAAATTTTCTTGTGAGGTATTGGATGGATAGGTAGTTGATGATAGATAACGAGTGATAGACAATTTTATTTTCTACAAGAAACAAATCTACTTGGTTCCATAATCTACCTTGAAAGGAAATATTTTGAAGGTGTGTGATGATTCCCCTGCAACTAGGCACCAGGGGTACTTTAAAACTTACAGGGAGATCGGGGAGAGATTCTCATGGAAGGGTCTCAAGGATGATGTACTAAAACACATAGGGAGTGCATGAATTATCAGTAGAACAAGTCTGACCAGACACATCCCGTAGGGTTACTTCATCCTCTATCCATTCCAGAGTAGAAATGAGAGAACATTTGTATGGAATTCATTATAGGTCTTCCTCAAGTGAAAGGAATGGACTATATATTTGTGGTGGTCAACAAGCCGAAAAAATTTGCATATTTCTTTTCCATACCCACAGACTACAAGGCCATATAGGTAATATAGTTCTTTTTCAGAGAGGTATTCCGGTTGCATGGTTTACCCTGGAATATAGTCAGTGATAGAGATGGGCACTTCATCAACGTGTTTTGGTAGGAGATCTTTCGGTTGGTGGGAACAAAGATACCCATGAGTACCAGCTACCACCCATAGGTAGATGGACAGACAAATATTGTCAACAAATGGGTGGAGGGGTATCTGAGAAACTATGTGGGGGGGAAACAATGCACATGGGTGAGATGGTTGCACATGGGTGAGTATTGTTACAACAAGACTTACCATATGTCTATCAGGATGTCACCATTTAGAGCATTTCATGGATACGATGCACCCTCTTTTGTGGAGAATGTGTTTGGGGATAGCAAGGTCCCAGGGGCCAAAGACTGGGTTGAGAAGAGTTAGAGGATCCTACGGGTAGTGAAGGAAAACTTGTAGAAATATCATAACCAAAAGAATATCTATGTACACAGGAAAAGGATAGAGCACAATTTCAAGGTATGGGACTTGGTTTTTCTACGATTACAACCATACATACAATCCTCCTTGAAGAGGATTGAGGAAGAGAAGATGAATCCTATAAATTATGGACCATACCAAGTAATCAGGAGGACAGACGAGGTGGCATATGAGCTAGAGCTGCCAGAGGGTAGCAAGATTCATAATGTCTTTCACATTTATTTCCTTAAAAAGGCAGTGAGACAACATGTCAATATTTCATAGGATTTTCCACCCTTGGATGAGGAGGGTCTGTTGGAGTTAGTGTTAGAGGAGGTGATCAAGAAGAGAGAGCACAGGTTGAGGAGCAGGAGCATCATGGAGTGCATGGTTAGAAGGAGGGGACTTCCAGTGGAGGATGCCACTTGGGAGGGAGAGCATATATTGCAGCACCCAGGATTTATGTTCCTTGAGGACAGGCAATCTCAGGAAGGGAGGACTGTGATGTCCGGTTCCCAAGAGTAGGCTAGTAGGAAGTGACTTAGTAGTCTATTCATTCCTGTAGACTATAGTTAGGAACAAACAAAGAACAAGAGGATAAATAAGGGTGAAGAAGTGGCTAAATGATGAATTAAGACAAAAAGAATAGGAAAAGTCACTTAAGCTAAAGTCAACAGAGAAATAGAAGAAAAAGGTGTTGAGGGGGAGACTTAATTAATTAATCACTCACCTTAGGAGGAAAATCACCTAGCTTAAGTGATGTCAATGGAGAATTAAATTGGGAAGAGTATAAAGGGAGGAATTCGATCTAATTCCTCATTATGTTATGATTTGATGTTGAGAGAGTTCCAGAGGAGGAAATCAAACTCTTTGTTGTTTTGTGGATTTCTAGAGGAAACAACCACCTAGATCAGTTTCAGTGTTGGAAGACACACCCTAGCCTATCAAAGATACCATCCATGTATTTCACCATGCCAGTTCAGGAGTATCCAGATTTATTGCATTGATTTCACAACTCAACCAGTGAGGGTGAAATGGTTAGAGAGGGTTTTGTCTAGCTGCATGAGACCATGGTTTATCTTGCATATTACTTCTAACCCAGTTGAGGATCATCAAGGGCGTTTCTTTTGAGGAATCGGTCATCAGATTCTATTTGTGGAATCTATCGGGGTGCATCAGGAAACCATGAAGTGCACAACTCTTGAGGAGGGATGTTTGGGGTTCCAGGAGGTGGTCCATATCAAATAAGAGGAAACCCTTCCGACCCATTATAGAGGAGGCAAGGGCGTACATTTAGAAACATATAACATTGGATTCTAATGATGGAATCACTAGGGTGCACTCACAGATCCTAGGAGGTGTGCAACCCCTCAGGGGATGTCATTTAGCGATTCAAAGGTCAGATATTCAATCCGACAGTTACCGTGAGGAGCCTAGAGGCCAGGGCGCTCAGTTTGGGACAATTTCTAGTCCGTTTTGTCGAGTATAGCCACCCTGTCGAGTTTTCTAGTATTTGCAGTAGTTGCCATAAGTTTCCAGAACTGCATTTTGTCGATCTATCCTTGCATGCACAGATCTACCTTCATCTTCGGATCACATGTATTTTGTATTAGTTGTTTTGTATTCCAGTGACGATCTATGAGATCTATCTAATGATTATTTTCTCTGTTTCCAACATATGATTGTATTTCCTTCTTTTTTGTCATAATGCATATTATTGATATGGTTTTGTTCCTTATTTCACATACATCATATATACTTCTTAAACATTATTTGTATGACAAACACATGCGAAAATCACCAAGCATGTTAAACAATTAACTCAAACACTTCCAGAAACCCCGAGAGTCTCATATCTGAGAGTCAAAACACTAGTTCAACAATAGATATCTGATCAACTAGATTTGGGATATTTCATATGTATGCAATGGTCTATACTAGACTAGATATTGCACATGGAGTGGGATTTTTGAGAAACTATATGTCAAAACCAGAGAAGGAGCATTGTACTACAATAAATAGGGTTTTTAGGTATTTGTGTGGCACTACTAGTTTCAGATTGTGATACCAAGGAAGACCAAGATTTTACAGAGTATTGGAAATACATGGATTTGTTGATGCAGACAAGGCTGGAGATCTAGATCACAAAATATCTACGAGTGGGTATGTATTTAACCTATTTGGAGGATCAATCAATTGGATGAGAAAAAGACAATCTGTAGTGGCACTCTAAACTATAAAATTTTAATACATGGAATCCACTCATGCAATAAAGGAGGAAATATGGTTACAAATATTATGTTTCGGTATTGAGTTGGTACAACAAGAAGTACATATAGATTGTGATAGTTAGAGTGCAATATTCCTAGAAAAGAATCTAGTTTATCATTCAAATACAAAGCATATTGATATTCAATATCACTTTGCGAGAGACATAGTTGAAGACAAGGTGTTTCTAATGAAGGTGGACACCTTGAATAATGTTTCATATTCATTGACAAAGTCTGTGATCACCGAGAAGTCCTCCTTGTGTAGAGAAACAATGGGAATTTCTTCCCTGGATTGTTGACTATGTAATCCTATGACCCCTTGTATGAAAAAAAAAAAAAGTGGGAGAATGTTGGGTATGTTTTATATTATTTTCATGAACAACCCCATGCACTTCATTGCACCGGGCGCAACAGTGGGGTGGAGCTGCCTAAAACAATTTTTTGGGCATTTTTTTGCATCTCTTTTTAGCGGTTTTCAACACACATTTTTTTCTTCTGACAAAATGGTGGTGCATGGGTGGATTTTTGGCTTAGCCCATGGTTTTCTAATTTTGGTAAGGAATTAGGTTTGTAGTCTAATTTAAGTCAATGGATTAGGGGTTTTTGATGTCGTGTGATCCTATATATATATTGTATTGTAAAAACTAAAGTTGAGTGATGATGAATACAAATTATAGGTGTGACTCTAAACATGTTGTTGGTTTTCCTGATTTGGGTTTCAAGGGTGAATCTCTTTGTATATGTTTTTTTTTTTTTTTTTTTTTTNTAAGAATCTATGTGTGCATTGAATTACTGTGAAAGATTTAAAACTTACACTAAGCTCATAAATCAACTAAATATTGATTCCTTCAATGCAGAGGAAAAAATATTGATCTTTTGAGCATCTGTTGCATAGTCATAATTTCTACAGACAACCTGAATTTAAAAAAGGAAAGTACCAGGGTCTTATATAATAATTCCATGAAAATGAGGGAAAATGACATGATTCATATTTTTCATCCTCTATTCTTCTTTAGTTTCCTTAATTGGGAACTCAAATATCTTAGGTTGTGGTTCTCCTTCTTCAACTATGGTAAGACAAGATAGAGAGCCTTCACTCTATCTGATTTCTTGATCAACAAAAGGATTCACAAAAATCCCTACTCCTTGAGGTAACTTGACGAATTATTCAATAATTTGTTGGATGTTTTCTTCACAATCATCTTGTTGTTGTCCTTGTTCACTTGTGATTGTTTTAGTTACACCAAAAGTATTCGTTCATGATGAAAATTTACTAAATCTATCTCTATTCCAATGCATGCAATCTAATGAGTGTTTTTTTATAAAGCTCATACTGAATTAAGTGTAGTTTTTATCGCCTCCTCGAAAACGATGCTAAAAAGTGATGGGACAAGGAATTAAAACAAAATTGTTGATCTCCTTAGCTTAAACCTAGTTTATCAATCCAATAGCATGCTTATTTATGAGGTACTATGCATTATATATGAAACTACAAGAGTTTAATATAACTTATGAATTGATGAAGTAAATGTGATCTAATGCTTTTCTCGAATGCTATGTTGGCTTCCTTCCTTATGAAATTTGTTCACAACCATCATTCCCTCTTCTATGAGAAGAAAAGGAGACTAGAGGGTTATTGGATGGTTTCTATAGGATTGAATCAACATGGAGTTTGACAATCAATGATATGATGTGTCATAGGTTAAAAAACCTCTTCATCATCATACACCATAGGTTAATATAGTAACATATTCAAATGATGCATATCTAAACTATGTAGGGGAACTAGGTAATGAAATGATTCTATAACTAATGTTGTTGACAAAATTTGGAAATAAATGAGATGGTCAATCTTAGTCCCTTATCTTCTATCTATCTATTCACTAGGTTGGTGACCTGCACTCTTAAATCCTAAGTCAAGAAACATGGGATAAATGAGGTGGCTCTCATTGTTTTCTAAGATGAAATATATAGTGAAAAAAAGATCATTCAATCAACAAATAATACTCAACAATGATTAATTTCATATTCAAAGGATATAGACTGAGATTATGAGCACCATAATCATAAAGTTGTAAGTGTTGTAATCAAGAAAGGGAACTATATAATTGAAACAACTAGAAGGAAATTGCAAGACTGAATAAAGACCGTTGAAGTAATTCTCATAACAAAACTATTGGAAACTATAATCTACATTAGAATTGAAAGTAATAAAACTAAAGGTGTTCCTTGGATTCCCTTGAGTGGCCCCTACTAAAGGTTATCACAAGAACCCTTAAGGAAATCACCTTATAGACAAATTTGGAAGAATAATGTTCTTTATTCAAAACTTAGAATCATAATGACAATTGAAATGCAATGTATGGAAGTGTTACACCAAAAAGAAGAAAAGTTTCCTTTCTTCATCATATCCTTACTTATAATGAAAAATACTAACTAGAACTTCAATAAATCCTTGATTGAAGGATAATTGTCACCTTGATTCCTAAAATTAAGCAACCTTGTTTGAAGGGACCTATTTCCCCCTTCCTACACTTGAAATGCATTAAAAAAAAATAGAATGAAGATGATGGTTGTTTGGTTTCTTTAAGTTCTTAGCTCCCTTAGATATTTGAGGGGGAACATGATCCCACTTTTCTCTCATGTTGAGTTGTCTTCTCATTAATGTAGATTATCCCATGAAGGTGCCAAATGTTCAAAACTATCACTTCAACATTAGACCATAATATAAATAATGCATAATTTAATTCAAAAATTCATATAAAGCATGTCCCATAAACTCTGAGAACTAAAGCATTCATAAAAGTCAAACATTCATAACCCAATTGTTTCATATTTATCATAATATTTAGATTTTTATGTAGTATTTAGTCTCTTGGGGCACACAATAAAACACATAAGTTGTTGTATAGGCCTTGACATCCTACTATCTAGTGGCCCATACATTACTATTGGGAACATATGAGGCAATGCATCCAGAATTGTCTTTTGTGCCAACAAGAAAAGGTAAACACTAGAATGTAGGAAGGTCCACTCCAACCTTTACCATTCCAAAGAAACCTTGGACAAGTGACTCTATGGAATTTATCACTCAACTACCTATTTTGCAAGGTTATAATGGGATATTAGTTATGGTGGAGTGGTTTTCTAGGTATGCAAACTTCATTCCAACGAAGTTTCCTTATGTGGCAGAGGAGGTTGTGAAGATGTGCATCATGAACATTGTTAAGTACTAGGATCTCCCATTGAGCATTGTATAATATAGTGATACAAGATTCAAAGGGAAATATTGGATGGAGTTGTTCATACTTTTTGGAACCAAGCTATTGATGAGTTCAATTTATCATCCACAGACCTATGGGAAGACATAATGTATCAATGGCCTTTTAGGGGATTTCTCAAGTTTTTTTTTTTGTTGAAATCAATTAAACTAGCCAGATTTGTTGCATGTAACCCATTTAGTCACAACATGTAGAAGAGATCAACTTTTGGGTATAGTCCATTTAAGTTGGCTAACATGCAACACTTTTTGGCACCCCATATGATGTTGCAAGGCTGCTATGGGCATAACCCATCAGACTAGGGGTTCATTAAAGGATGGTAGGATGGAGTGGAATTGACACACATTCAGATGATGAAGGAATTTGAGAGGATGAAGCAACATACAAATAATGGTAGAAGAGAAATAAATTTTCAAGTTGGTGACAAAGTCCTACTCAAGTTGGGTAAAGAGTTATTAAATCCATTATTTGGCATGTTTGGTGCATTCTTGTGGTGGTTTGAAGGGATGTTTGAGGTGCTTGAGAAGAATGGGGATTCTATGTACAAGTTGGAGCTACCAGAGAACATGAGATCTCACCATCAGTTTTCCATGTTAGTTATTTGAAGCCTTGTAGGATTGATGAATTTGATCCTAGTAGGGCAGGCCCATCCAAAACTCTTGTGTTAAACACAAACAAAACATAACAAGAAGTGGAAAAGATATTGGCATACATGACCACCTATTTTGAACATAGTTATTGACTTGATGAGAATTGTGACCTAAAAAAGAGAACTCTATCCCTCAAAACACATATTTTTGGGTCAAAAACACTAAAATCAACACCCAAATAAAAAAGTGGTGCTACCATAATCACCTTTTTTGAGGTTAAAATTATTTTTTTTTCCACTATGGTCTTAAGTCCCTGTAAAGTCATAAAAAAAAACTCTAAAATAAACTCTCGAATTTAATGCTGGTGCTCCGAAAATCAACCCCTTTTTTTAAATTTTTGGGTCAAAATTACAACTTGTTTGAAATTGTGGCCTTGACAACCAGTATCGTTGCAAATCAAAACCTTCAAATCGACCCCCAAATTGAAAAACGGTGCTACCAATAATACCCCCATTTTTTTTTTCG
>ML785034.1:280055-320773 GCA_009831015.1 Picea engelmannii | reverse complement strand
TGTAATTCTTCAAGACATATAAGAAAAAGAATTATGTGGTTTTCTCCCAATTTGGGTTTCCACGTAAAACACTGGTGTACTGTGTATGTATGTGATTGTTTATTTATTACTGCTCATTATTGGATAATAATTCTACATTGATATAACATTTGAAGAAAAAGGATTATAATTACGTTATTACTGATTCACCCCCCCTTCTCAGTAATCCAACACTGTTCGGGAGGATTCAAAGTCTTTCATCACCCTTAGATATGGAGAATTAGCACGAGGTTTAACCCTATAAGTCATTAAGACTTTGATGGTTCGAAGAAGTCATGGATCGAGTTCAAAGGAGAAGTTATCGAAGAATGGAAATCAACGGTTGAGATCCATTCAGGAGGTTGCAGGAGAGACAACAGTTTTTGTATCAGGAGGAATTGCATGAGGTTTAATTGACAAAGTCCTTTAGACTTCATGCATTCAAAAGATTTGGCTTGTGGATAAGTCGGGACCCCCGAAGTCCCGAAGGGCGGTGTGAACCGTGGCCATCCAAAATCTGAGGACACATGTCAACAGATCATGTACTCCGGAAGAAGTAGGAGTGGAGGAGCCTCGGAGTCCTAAAGCCTGAGATTTCATTTGGGCCTCCCATTGGAGAGGGACACACGTCGTCAAATTGGAAGATACAGAGGATAGGCACTCCGAGAGAATAATGGGAAGAGAAGGTCAATCACTCCGGAGTCCCAAAGTTCAGAGTATATATGGACCGTTGATCCGGGGAAGGAAATGTGGTAGTAGATCTGGAGGTCCGGAGGAAACAAACTGTGGTTTTATGAGGTTGTGGAGGCTCAAAGGTTAGATTCAATACCAACCATCCATTTGAGGGAATGAGTGGTGCAAGATCCCACAGTTCAGGGACGTGGCACTTCGACGAATTTGAATTGTCATGTAGATAGGGAGAAAATATTTGAAGTCCTGAACGCATCCTAGCCGTTGATCAGGAAGGGGACAAGTGGAGGACAGAGAAGCCTTTCAACATTTCGACGTCGGGAGATACAAAAGGTTGTGTCGTGTGGATGACCAAAATAAATCTTCAAAGGCTGAAGGAGAGGAATATGGGCCGTCCATTCATCTGTGCTTGTGGATCGTCAATTTGATACTTGCGCATAAGTGATTTTTTGACGATTTAGGAAATTTGTGGAAAAGGTTGTGGTGAAATTGCCAAAGCCCGGAGTGCAAAATAAGCTGAGAAACATCGATCCAGTGGAAGAATAAGAGCTGTCATATCTGTCCCTTTTCGACGATCGATAATTCACAGGTGTTGTGTGTGTGTTTTTGTGATAAAAAATCTTCTAAGCTTGAAAAATGTAATTAGAGCCATCGATCTCGATAGTTGTTGGAGACTGTTGATCTAGCCGCCTAGTGTTTGACAATTTGCGGATTTTGTATTGAGAGACAGGAGGGATAAAAGATCCCGAAGTCCCAAAAATTTCATGGATTGAAGTATTGGCCCACGGTTTTGGCCCTCAATCTCCGAGAAGGATCTGCCAGTGCTTGAGGAATCCTGAAAAGGAGAATTTTCATTCGGGAAGAAGTTTTAAGGACATGTGTATTGAAAATTTTGGGCTCATAGGGTTACCGTGAGATAATTTCATCTCCATCTAGAATGATCCTAGACCAGGAGGTTGCATGAACCCTTGATGTAGAACCCACCCTCTTACAGGGTCCATGCGACCTCACTGTCTAGGATCGTTCTAGTCAGGAGATGAAATTAGCTCACGGGATCCCTCCGAGCCCAAAATTTTCAAAACAAAGGTCCTTAAAAATTATTCCCGAATGCAAATTATCCTTTTTAGGAGTCCCCAAGTGCTGGAAGAGGCTCCTTAGAGACCGAGGGCCGAAACCGTGGGCCAAACCTTCAATCCCCTAAAGTTTCAGGACTTTGGGATTTTTTATCTCTCTTGTCTCTCAATACAAAATCTGTGAACTACTGAACACTAGGAGGCTAGATCAAGGATCTCCAACAACTATCGAGATCGACAACTCTGATTACATTTTTTAGGCTTCAATGATTTTTTATCGCACCAACACACACACAACACCCACGAATTTCCGATCGCTGAAAAGGGGCAGATATGACGACTCCTATTCTTCCAACAGATCGAAAAATCTCCGCTTCTTTTGCACTTTGTTATTCGATGATTTCTCCACAACCTTTTCCACAAATTTCCCGGATAGTTGAAAAATCACTTATGCCTAAGTATGAAATCGACGGTCCACAAGCACAGATGGATGGATGACCCATATTCCTCTCCTTTGGCCTTCGACGATTTATTTTGGTCATCCACACGACATGACCCTTTGTATTTCCTGACGCTAAAACACCGAAAGGATTCTCTGTCCTCTACGTGTCCCCTTCTTGATCAACGACTAGGATGCATTCGATACTTTGACCACTAGTACATATTGGAAAAATTGCAATGTTCTATTTGTGATGTTATGGACAAAATTGGCCATACTGTTGAAAAATAGAGGATTTTTTTTTTCTCTATATTGCTTGATAACGTCGCTCTTGCGACGTAATACTAAAAAATGTCTCTCTTGCGACAAATTTCAGAGGACGTCACTCTTGCGACGACGTAAAATTTTTGTCTCACTTGCGACGTTGGTGAAATATTCGTCGCACTTGCAACGTTGTGGACACTAGGTTTTCCCCACCCCAATTTGACCAAGTCAACTTTGACTTGGTAAAATATCGTCGGAATTGCGATGTTATAAAATCTATAAATATGTTGCCTTTTACGGATGTTGTGACAAGTTTGCTATAATAACGACAATTCAAAAAGGGTATAAGCCGATCTTCTTGGTGAACAAAAAACATGTAATTTTTGCAGTATATGTCTGGGGGGGAGAATGTCAGAAAACATTAGTGGTGGGAAAAAAATTAAAGAGGATGAAAAGGGTGACGGTAAATGTTATTTCCCTTGCAAAAATTGTTGTACTAGACGTCCCGAAAGAGTTTTAATAGAAACAAGTAAAAAACAATGTAGAAAATATGGGCAAATGGATGAGGGATCAAATGAATATCGTCCCATGGTAATTAGCTATATATATATATATATATATATATATATATATATATATTCATTATTTGTTTTAATATTTATTGTATTCTCAAACTTTTATACTGTTTTATACATGCACTAATTTTTCATGATTGTTTGTAATTACAAAGTTAGATTTCCCCCCTAACTTTATGCACAAAGCACCAAGTAGTAGCAGAAATGATATTGTACAAGATGAAGAACTTGAAGTAGATAATGAAGATCAAGTTAATGATCCCATGGAATTAGATGACAATAATAACACAGTTCAAGATGATGGGACAAATCAAATGATCCAATACTTATTCAGTCATCCAGATGAGGATCATGGGGACAATAGTGATGGTATTTATGATGAACCTCTGATTGAAAAGGAAAATAAACGACTTTATAAAGGGTCAAGAGAAAATATTCTCTCCAATACATTGCTACTGGTGAACTTAAAGGTTACAAATCATTTGTCAAACAGTTTTATGACATGGATCCTAAGATATGTAATATGTTTCATCACATCTACATAAAGGTTGAATTTTACCCATTTTTTTAGTGTTAATTAATGTGTAAAATAAAAATGCAATATTTACAATTACTATTCTTTACATGAACTATTTATTTTTTATGTTTTAGATTGTTAGGTGAATTTATGTTACCCTCATCAAATATTTTACCTCACAGATATTGATATTTACATGCCATTATAAAAGACATTGGAATGGAGTATCAAAGTATAGATGCATGTCCTGATGATCATATTATATATTATGGACAACATGCGTCCAACATGCGTCGAAAACAAAATGCCCAGTATGTGGTATCAATAGATATCGAACCGATCAAGTAACAAAAATGGTCCCTCGAAAGGTTCTCCGACATATTCCCATAATTCCACATTTGCAACGACTATTCAGGTGCCAAAGCATAGCATAGTTTATGGATTACCATTCATGAAAGATAATTGATGATGGCATTCTTCGAATGCCTGCAGATGGTTATGCATTTAAGGAAATTGCTGCAAAATGGCCATAATTTACAGATGAACCTCGTAATGTTAGGCTTTCATTGGCAACTGATGGTGTTAATCAATTTGGAGAGCTTCGGTCTGTTTACTCAGTGCGGCCTATTTTTGTTATCAACAATAACATTCCTCCTTGGATTTCAATAAAGAGGGAGCACATAATGTTGACAATGATTATTTCAGGTATTTTTTTACATTATTTTTTTGAATGTAAATTTTTCATTTTTCTCTTTTTTTGCATAACATCTTTTATTTATTTATTTACGTATATATACATACCATGGTAGTAATTTTGTGTAATTTCAAAAAATTAGGTAAGTACCAAGTTAAAGATATGAATGTGTATATCGAGCCTCTTATCAACGAGCTACTAAATTTATGGGAGGGCATCACTATGTATGACATCTGTCAACCAATTGGGCATAAGAGATTTCAATTCTGTGGAATACTTTTATGGACAATTCATGATGCACTAGGACTAACACATTTTTTTGGTATGTAACGTTGCATATTGCACGCTTGAATAGTACATAATTAATTGAATATATCATGCATGTTGTTTAAATAATCATTTCATATATTAATAATTCACATTACTCCATCTATTTCAGGTCTTCAAACAAAGGGTAAATTTGCATGTCGAGTTTGTGGTCATAATATGAAATATCATCGGTCAAAAAGTTTAGGAAAGGAGGTGTTTGATGAGTACAGACACTTCCTCTCTAAGAACCATAAGTATCGTACTACTGAAAAATATATTTTAAATGGGAAACAAGAGACTGGACTAAAACCACAAAGAATGAAACCTCGCCTATGGAAGTTGGAATATGACAAATTAATCCTCGAGGTATGCAATTTGTTTATGTATCGTAAATGGAATCATGTTTTGAAATTTTATTTTAATTATTCAATTTATTTTACCGCATTTGATAAATAGTGTTTTGATTTTTTTTATGCTTCATCAATGTCATCGTCGTGAAGGTAGTAATAATGGGATTCCATGAGGAATGAAATGTTATCCCACTCAATTCATGAGGTTGAATTACTATGAGGACCTAAAAATAGTTCATTTATTTGATACAATGCATATCAGAAAGAACGTGACAGAAACATTATGGCGAATCATAGATGGCAGGAGGGATAAATAAAAATTTGTCAAAATTTGTAGTGATATTCGGGAAGCCAATCATGCAATGCAAAGTGTGATCCGATCAAATAAATATGGATACCAAAATAACCTTCCATGGTTATTAAAAGAGCAATAAAGCGATGGTGTAAAAGAGGTCATTCAAAAAATTAAATTTCCCACAGGTTTTTGTTCAAACATAAAGAATATCTTAACGAAGAAAGGTGAATTTGGTGGGGTAAAAACACATGATTGGCATGCCTTCATTAAGGTAATTAATCATTTTAATATTCATATTTATATATTGGTTGTATACATGTTTTAAGTTTTTATTTTTTTTTGTCTAGTTTTGAACAAGTAACAATTCATTTTTATTGTTACAGTATGTTCTACCTCTATCTCTCCCAAACGACTTTGACAACAACATCAAACAAGTTATATATGATCTTGGAAAATACACGAGGTAAGTAGCTGCAATATATATGCAATTTTTTTTTTCAATTTTTTGCTGTACTTAATGACATGTGTTTTACTTGTAATGTAATGTATATTATGTTTTGTTGAAACATGTTATTTTCTCGCGTCATGATCTGTAGATGGTTGTCATTGAAATAAATAAATGAATATGATATAAAGTATTGGAAGAGAGAAATTCCTTGGCTAATGTGTGAAATGCAGAAGTATCTACCTCCAACATTTTTCAATGCATAAGAACACTACCTCATACACCAAATTGAGGAGATTGAAATGTGTGGACCTATACACACAAGGTCAATGTGGATGGTGGAGAGGCACTAGAAATCATTGAAGTCTTTGGTTAGACAAAGAGAACTTACTAAGGGTTCTGTGGTGGAGGGATATATGGTATATGAATCCATGGTGTATATTAGTCAGTATCTTCCTAAATTAGTAGCGCAAGCTATGCATGCAATGGATCGCATTTGGGATGTGAACTCCATCAAAAAATTTGAAAGGGAGTAGCTGTTGGGGAAAGGTACAATGAAGAAAGTGAGAGGTAATTAAATTGTGGATATTTTTAATAAATATATATTTTTTGGTTTTTTGTGTATATGATCATACTCATTTGATATTTATTCTTTCATCATTTATTAATATTTACCATGGTTATAACTAATATTTAATATTGGTGAATTATAATTTTTTTATCAGTCAGTTGCTCAAGATTGGGATTCACTACATTTATACATTGCAAACAATCTTGATTGGATGAAGGTATGGATTGATAGATGCAAACAACGTCATGGTGGTAGGTTATCATGGAAATAATTGTCTGCATTGGTTAGAGAAGCTCTTCGTAACGGAGTTTCCGATGTTACACAGAGGGAAATAGATTTAACATATTGTTTGAAAGATGGAAGGGAAAGCAAATTCACCCATTTTATTCAGTTCTTTTATATTATATTAATTTGATTGTAGGTGTATTTTTTTCATATTATACTTTCCAAGTTATATAAATTTGTTTATTATTAATTGACAATGCATCTTTTACATGTCTGGCATATTGCAGTTGAAACACCACAAGGCTATGTGCTGCAATGGTCGTAAATTTCACTTCAAACAATTGGATGAAACCAGATAAACTTATGATAGTGGGATAACTGCAGTATTCTAGGTCACTAATGTTTCCTCTAGGAGTGACAGACGTCCTCGAGAATTTGAAAATAGATACTATGGGTTTTTGAATGATATAATTGAGTGTGACTTTAATTCCTTCAAATTAGTTTTGTTCGATGTCAAATGGTATAGGTTACGAATGCTTGAACATGATGAGGAAAGAACTGTTATTCAACATGCCAATAGATTTCTGATGATCAAAACAACAGTTTTTGAAAAAGCAAATGACCACTATGTTTTTCCAAGTCAATTTGAACAAGTCTTTTACTCAAAGGTTCCAGGTAAGAGGGATTGGTCGTTTGTTTTTAGATATAATCCAAGAGAAAGGCCAGTAAAGTATACTGTAGATGAAGAATATGATATTGAAGAAGAAGATGATGTAGAGCAACAGCAGGAAGAATATGGGTTGACAGATGAAGAAGATGGAGAAGATGAACCAGGCGTAGGAGACAATGCACCAGTTCTTGATGAAGATATGCTCGAAAATGACATTGATGATGTTGATATCATCAATCCTTTCAACATTTTTTCTGAACTGGATGCTGATAAAAATGTCGAGTTGGATGATCAAGAAGAAGATACAGAAGAAGGATGATACAAATGTTGCATTGGTCGATGAGGTACGTAACTAGATATTTTAATTTGTATGAATTATTCTATTTAAATATTTTTTATGTGGGTTAATTACATGGTTTTAAGTTTTATTTCATTTTTGTTTTGGTAGTTTTTATACATGATTACTATGTTTCTTTTGTTTATTTTCTATTTTATAGATTGGGTATTGGGGAATTGAGAGCAATGTGAGGGGGGGGGAGGGGCCATACGAGCTTCCACCTTTACGTGGTTGGCCTTGTTTAGTAGAGACTAAATTATTTGTGAAACCAAGAGAAGTTCATTCATTCATCTTTATACTCAAAATCACTCACATACCCACTCTATATATCGTCTCATGTCGTCCTCGTTTCATTTTAATTTTCTCGATCGAATTTTAAAGGAAACAACTATTAAAAGACATTGTACTAGGGCTAGAGTACATGATGGGCAACAATGACCTGTGAATGGGGACAACGATGAATTTTTTCCAAAATGTTTCTGTATGCACCGAAATTTGAAATGGATAGTTTGTTCACATGCATTGATGATATGAGAGGGTTTCCAGACTCAAATACCACTCACACACCCACTCTTTATATTCATTGTTTGTGTCGTTCAAAACCAACAACATGCCAATTAGGCCCATGATTTTGGTCATGGTGAGAAGAAGGAGATATATGAGATTTCATATTTAAATAATGATTTCATACTAATATTATTTATGGATAAAAATAGTACTTAGATGAGAGAAAAAAACAAAGACATAAAATAACTTGAAGCTTATGCGATTACTCAAGTACTTATTTATCAATGTTATTTCATTCCCTTGTAGTACTAGTAGATGAGGGGATGTGCATCTCGGTCGTATTTTAAAGGAAACAAATAAAATACATTGTACTAGGGATAGATTAGTACATGATGGGAAACAATAACCTATGAATGGGGCCAACGTTGAAATTATTTCAAAATGTTTTTTGGATGCACTAAAATTTGACATGGATAGACTGTTCGCATTGCTTTAACGATATGGAAGGGTTTCCAAACTCAAATATCACTCACACACCCACTCTATATATCGATGCATATCATCCTCGTTTCATTTTAATTTTCTAGGTTGAATTTTAAAGGAAACAACTATTAAAAGACATTGTACTAGGGCTAGAGTACATGATGGGAAACAATGACCTGTGAATAGGGCCAACGTTGAAATGTTTTCAAAATGTTTCTGTATGCACTGAAATTTTACATGGATAGTCTGTTCACATGCCTTGACGATATGGGAGGGTTTCCAGACTCAAATATCACTCACACACCCACTCTTTATATTCATCATCTGTTTCGTTCAAAACCAACATCATGCCAATTAGGCCCATGATTTTGGTCGTGGCGAGAAGAAGGAGATATATGAGATTTCGTATTTAAATAATGATTTCGTAGTAATATTGTTTATGGATCAAGTCGGTGCATGAAATTTGTGGTGGGTGAATTGGAAGTTCCATGACGTTTCAAGAGAGTTCCAACAAATATTCTACATATGGAAACGACGAATGATGACAATGAGACATCCATTATGAAATTTGATGAAAACATGGATGATCTAAAATATTATGTGGGGACATCAGACATCCTTGAGTCTTGAAACCCTCACATACCATCAAGGCATGTTTCTAGTCTAACCATGTCGGATTTCAACGCATACATGCACAGTTTGAAGAAGTTTCAACATTGGCCCCATTCACTGCTCACTGTGCGAGGTCGATGCAAGATGAAATTGATGATGGGTGTATTGGAAGTGCCATGAAATTTCAAGAAAGTTCCGACAAATATTATATAGATGGAAATAACGAATGATGAAAATGAGACATCCATTATATTGAACGTTGATGCAAACATGGACAATCTCAAACATTATGCGGGGACATCAAACATCCTTAAGTCTTGAAACCATCCCATACCATCAAGACAACTATCTAGTCTAACCATGTCAAATTTCAATGCATACGGGAACAAATTGAAAAAATTTCAACGTTGACCCCATTCACTACTCAATGTGCAGGTTCGATGGAAGAAATTTGTGATGGGTGTATTGGAAGTTCCATGTCAAATTTCAAGATAGTTCTGACAATGATTCTATAGAAGGGAATGACGAATGATGACAATGAGATGTGCATGATGAATGTTGATGCAAATGTGGACGATGTCAAATATTATGTGGGGACATCATACATCCTTGAGTCTTGAAACCCTCCCATACCATCAAGGCATGTGTCTGGTCTAACCATGTCAAATTTTGATGCATACATGCACATATTGAAGAAATTTCAAGGTTGGCCCCATTCACTGCTCACTATGCGGGGTCAGTGCATTACATTTGTGGTGGGTGAATTGAAGCTTCTACGACATCAAATCGACTTGGTAATTCAATAATCAAACAAAGTGGTTAAATCCAATTTAACCAAGAGAAAAAAAAATAGAGCCACTTGATTTAATGAAGTCAATTTATTGATGGTTCATCCATTGGGGTTTGCAAGCTAGGAATCAAACCTACTAGAAATTGGCATTGGCAAGAGGAATGAAATTATGATTATGTTCAAAATTATCCTGTTTGTGTTGCTAGTGTTACCCCTCATTTTACATGAGGCCTACACTAGTATTTTTTCACTACTCTTGTGATTTTCATCACAAAGGTAGGTTTACAAGTTGATATTTGGATGGCCTAGGGGTTGTGATTGCATTTGATGAGACTATTAGTGATGTAGTCATGGATGGCTAGATGATGTTGATGCTCTAGTTGTCTTGGTAATTGATTTCCTTTCATACTAGTAGACTTGGTTGTGGAGTCCCTTATATGATCATTATTGGATGGTTGATGATACATGTTGATGTATTACTCCCTTGATGGAACACTACCCTAGCAATTTTTGGCTAAGCTAATATTGTATTGGCATCTTTGTTTGCTTGGAATTATCCGCTTGATATCACTTCATTTCACATTCATTTAGGTTGATATGGTCTAGCATGGTGTGATGCTCATGAGGTGAATTTCATTTCTCATGTTGAGGATTCATACACATATTATGGTTTTTTATGACATGTATTACACCCTCATGTCGAGTGTTTCCCTCGTCTACATATTTTTATTCCGTATTACTTGGTGGAGGAGCCTGCCATGGAATGCCCTAGATTGGTGGGGTTATTTCACACTTGTTTAGGTTTTATTTGTATATTACTCATCATCCCATGTGGAGCACTCACCCTCCTTGCATAAATGTTAAGGGATGGTCTTATTTACATGTTAAGAGATGGTCTTGTTTATTGATTGATGAGGGGCCACCCCTTTCTTTATGGATTTAGTTTATCATTGAAGGCATTTAACATGTGTTATTATTATATAATTTTATGCCTTATTTCATGGATCCACTTGCTTAGAACTTGTTTTGAGGAAGACATCCACCATTTGAGGCCATTCTACACTTTTCCATGCTTTGTTTGACGTGATGTTTCTCTTGAAGGTCTCACACTTTCTATCATTGACGGTTTTAATTAATTCAAACTTCTACTTTGTGGAGATGTACACCTTTTGATGTTACATTTCATACCTTCTATTTCTTGTTGATGGGACATCTCACATTGGGATCAATAGGTTTAATGGTTTTATGTCCTAGATCATGAAGGAATATGCCCACTTATGTATGTTGCTTGCACTTATGTTTATGATTATTATTGAGGACACCCACCTTTCTTGGAGCCTTATTGCACTTGCCAACTCGCCTTGCGTTGAGTTTGGGTGCCCTGCCTTCGATTCGTCTTCTTGCCTAGTGCTCCCTTGTGTGGCCATTTTCATGCCTTTCATGTGGGTGGGCGTACCTCTTGCCACTTTAACCCAGAGAATAAACAATAGAGCCACTTGAGTTAATGAAATCAATTTATTGATGGTTCATCCATTGGGGTTACAAGCTAGGAATCAAAACTACTAGAAATTGGCATTGGCAAGATGAATGAAATTATGATTATGTTCAAAATTATCCAGTTTGTGTTGCTAGTGTTACCCCTCTTTTTACATGGGGCCTACACTAGTATTTTTCATTACTCTTGTGATTTTCATCGCAAAGGTAGGTTTACAAGTTGATCTCTGGATGGCCTAGGGGTTGTGATTGTATTTGATGAGACTATTAGTGATGTAGTCATGGATGGCTAGATGATGTTGATGCTCTAGTTGTCTTGGTAATTGCTTTTATTTCATACTAGTAGACTTGGTTGTGGAGTCACTTATATGATCATTATTGGATGGTTGATGATACATGTTGATGTATGACTCCCTTGATTGAACACTACCCTAGCAATTTTTGGCTAAGCTAATATTGTATTGACATCTTTGTTTTCTTGGAATTCTCCCCTTGATATCACTTGATATCACTTTCATTTAGGTTGATATGGTCTAACATGGGGTGATGTTCATGAGGTGCATTACCTTGATCATGTTGAGGATTCATACACATATTATGGTTTTTTATGACATGTATTACACCCTCATGTCAAACGTTTCCCTCTTCTACATATTTTTATGCCCTATTACTTGGTGGAGGAGACTGCCATGGAATGCCCTAGCCTTGTGGGATGATTTCACACCTTTTTAGGTTTTATTTGGATATTACTCATCATCCCATGTGGAGCACTCACCCTCCTTACATACATGTTAAGGGATGGTCTTATTTACATGTTAATGGATTGTATTATTTATTGATTGATGAGGGGCCAACCCTTTCTTTATGGATTTAGTTTATCATTGAAGGCATTTCACATGTGTTCTTCATATATAATTTGATGCCTTATTTCATGGATCCACTTGCTTGAAACTTGTTTTGAGGAAGACATCCACCATTTGAGGCCATTTTGCACTTTTCCATGCTTTTTTTGACATGATGTTTCTATTGAAGGTCTCACACTTTCTATCATTGGAGGTTTGACTTAATTCAAACTTCTAGTTTGTGGAGATGCCCACCTTTGGATGTTACATTTCATACCTTTTATTTCTTGTTGATGGGACATATCACATTGGGATCAAGAGGTTTCATGGTTTTATGTCCTAGATCATGAAGGAAGATTCCCACTTATGGATGTTTCTTGCACTAATGTTTATGCTTATTATTGAGGACACCCACCTTTCTTGGATCCTTATTGCACTTTCCAACTCACCTTGCCTTGCGTTTGGGCGCCCTACCTCCGACTTGTCTTCTTTCCTAGTGCTCCCTTGTGTGGCCATTTTAGTGCCTTTCATGTGGGTGGGCGCACCTCTTTCCAACTCGCCTTGCGTTGCGTTTGGGTGCTCTGCCTCATTTTTGTTACGATTCCTCTTGTGGGTGTCCCTCTTACCAACTCACCTTGCCTTGCCTATGGGAACCCTGCCTTGTTTTCATTATGATTCCTCATGTGGACTCCCCTCTTTCCAACTTGCCTTGCATTGCGTTTGGCCACCCTACCTCCTTTTCGTTATGATTCCTCATGTGGGCGCCCCTCTTGCAAAATCACCTTGCATTGCGTTTGGGCGCCCAACCTTGCCTAGGCCATATTGAAAAAGTTAAGTTGAAGCCAAAATTGCTCCTTCTCTGACATCCGACTTGTCCTCTTTACTAGTGCTCCCTTGTGTGGCCTTTTTCGTGCCTTTCATGTGGGTGGGCACATCTCTTGCCAACTCTCCTTGCGTTGCATTTGGGTGCTCTGCCTCATTTTTGTTACGTTTCCTCTTGTGGGTGCCCCTCTTGCCAACTCGCCTTGCCTTGCCTTTGGGCACCCTGACTTTTTTTCGTTAAGATTCCTCATGTGGGCACCCCTCTTGCAAACTCACCTTGTGTTGCGTTTGGGTGCCCAACATTTCCTAGGTCGTCTTGAAAAAGTTAAGTCAAAGCCAAAATTGCTACTTATCCAGCATCCAACTCATCTTCTTGCCTAGTGCTCCCTTGTGTGGCTATTTTTCGTGCCTTTCATGTGGGTGGGCACACCTCTTTCCAACTCGCCTTGCGTTTCATTTGGGCACTTTGCCTCATTATTGTTACGATTCCCCTTGTGGGCACCCCTCTTGCCAACTTGCCTTGCCTTGCCTTTGGGCACCCTGCCTTGTTTTCGTTATGATTCCTCATGTGGACGCCCCTCTTTCCAACTTGCCTTGCGTTGTGTTTGGCCACCCTACCTTATTTTTCATTACGATTCCTCATGTGGGCTTACATAGAATTCACCTATAATGTGAGACACAAAATTTCCACAGAGAGAAAATACCTATATATATATATACACATTTCCCAGGTCATCTTGAAAAAGTTAAGTCAAAGCCAAAATTGCTACTTATCCAGCATCCGACTCATCTTCTTGCCTAGTGCTCCCTTGTGTGGCTATTTTCGTGCCTTTCATGTGGGTGGGCACACCTCTTTCCAACTCACCTTGCGTTGCATTTGGGCGCTTTGCCTCATTTTTGTTACGATTCCCCTTGTGGGCACCCCTCTTGCCAACTTGCCTTGCCTTGCCTTTGGGCACCTTGCCTTGTTTTCGTTATGATTCCTCGTGTGGACGCCCCTCTTTCCAACTCGCCTTGCATTGTGTTTGGCCACCCTACCTCATTTTTCATTACTATTCCTCATGTGGGCTTACATAGAATTCACCTATAATGTGAGACACAAAATTTCCACAGAGAGAAAATACCTATATATATATATATATATAAATTTAATAAAGCAATAAAACAAACAAAACAAACAAAATAAAAAAAATATATATATATATATATAACATATATAATATATAAATTTAATAAAACAATAAAACAAAACAAAACAAACAAAAAAAACAAAACTAATAACAAAACAATAGAAACAAAATATGAATGCCCATGCCCATTCATGAGACAGAGCAGTGCACACGCCCATTCATGAGGGAGGAGATAACCTCATGGTGCAAAACCCTCGAAACGAGGCTGCCATTCAAGCCCAGCGAGAGGGAGGAGAGAACCCTGAAACTAGGTCGCCATTCGAGCCCAACGAGATGGAGGAGAGAACCCCCGCACAATGGAGATAAGGAGGCCCTACACCACAACAAATTTTGGCAGTCCAGACCAACACACTTGATCAAGTGATGCCGAGACTAAGGGAGAGGGCGAGGATGGTGAGTACCTCTTCACACTTGAATTTAAATTTCTAATTCGAGAATAGTCTTTTTTTTTTTACAAGTTTTCTTTAGTTCCACTTTTGTGTTGGAAGGAGATGGAAATCTCGCCTTCTTTTCCCCTACCCATACTTGTCTCAAACCCTATTAGTCTCCCTCACCAAGAAACGAGATCTATCACTAGTCCATGTCTCTAGGGTCTCTTGT
The DNA here is from genome assembly GCA_009831015.1 of Picea engelmannii. Lineage (NCBI taxonomy): Eukaryota > Viridiplantae > Streptophyta > Pinopsida > Pinales > Pinaceae > Picea > Picea engelmannii. The sequence continues at coordinate 305,961 of ML785034.1, read as the reverse complement.
GTATTGTCTGCAGCAAATGCCATACCATGGGCATATATTCTGGGAGTTCTCGATCGTACAGTTGGAGAGAATTTCCAATAGGTCGGATGTGATGGCCTTCCAAAATTACAAAAGAGCTTCGAGGTCCCTTTTATTGTGGCCATCCATTGATGAGAACATGGATTCAACTTCCTCCACCATGCCTTCAAAATCATAATAAGTATGGGAATACAGTTTCCTCATAGAGGTTGTTTCAAGCAGAGAGGCAACCATGCACATAAGCAATGATATCAGAAGCAAAATATCCATTTCTCCCTCTCTCATATAACGTTTTTCAAAGCACTCTAAGCTTTTTGTTCTTAGATACACGTATTTCAAATCCTTCTGAGTTGTGTGTTCTTAGTTACCCCCCACACATTTATATATGTTCATTTTTTTAATTGAAAGTTTTATGGGAAACAACATTTAAAATCAAGGTCTAGTCCTCTATGTGAAGTGGATCATCCAAGAAGCTTGAAATATTTTTCTATAGTCTAAAGACTTTTAACACAAACACTTAATATGATTATAATATACATTGATTGGGACATTTCTCAATAATGAGGAAATGATGTATTGAGGGTTAGTTTTTGGGGATAAGGTTTCAAATATTTTATAGGGATCTCATCGGGCTTAAACTCTTGTAGTGTTGCCTTTCCTCTTAACATGGAATTATTATAACTAGAGAACAAGGGAAATCATTAAATCATGTCAATTATCTTATCCATTTGATTATTCCTTTTCATGACCTAAAATGGTTGTGGATGTAATCAAGATGTCATCAAGATACATGGTTATTTTCCATTAACCTCACATGGTGATTGTCATGCCTTTGATATCTGTAGCACCACCACTACAGTTTGCAACATTTTACTTGCATGGAACTATCTTAACCTACATGGTGCATTTTTTTAACATGCACTCTAGGGACTAGTTGATATAATATAAGAGAGCATCAATACATAAGTATACTCAAGAACAAGTGAAACACACTGAGACATATAAGAGTTGTTGTCATTGATATCATTTCTTATATGCCAAGGTATGAAACCTTGGATCCTATGTCATTACTATAACTTTAAATAAGGCAATCATGGGCACAATAAGGCCTTAGAGTTGAAATTTGTGGGGAGAGTTTGATTCTTTTGCATGGAGTTTGCTGAATTTTTGATACTGCACAAAGAAAAAGTACAAGAAAGTCCTTGAGAATTGCCTCACAATAATACCAGTCTCATTGAATTAACTCCACAAATTTTTGGTACCTTCAATGAATTGGAATGCTTAGATCTGACTAGTCGAAGTGCACTAGGAATTATCCTAGGATGTGGAGTAGGAACTCATCTTTATCCACTAACTAAAACTAGAGAACACATTTATTGTTTTTTTCAGTGTTTGACGCGAACACATTTATTCACAACATGTTAGTTCATAATTAAAAAAACCCCTTTATGAATGAATTACATGATAAGATATTGGTCAACAAGGTGAAGCCCTCGTGATCCTTATTAGTATTTAAGATGTGTATGGTGGTCTCTATAATCATAAAAGTTTACTATGTTAGAAATTATGACATTTGATTCAATGTTGTATAGGTGTACTAAGTGAGCTATGACATTTGCATGGTATTTTTAAAATTTGGGTCATTTTGCTTCCATTTATCTGTATAATTAGCGCATAATTTTTTTCATTAGCAGTGCACACACAATAATCAATCAAGAAATTATTTCTTTGCTTGAAACTTCTTGCTCCTTCCCATAGATAGTTTTCATCGAAGTTAAAATTCTTGCATTTCATTTTCCTCTTGCATGGTTTAAAGAGTTGAGTCGAAATGCCATCAGTTTCAAAACCACTCCTTTGAGTAACAACAACCTAAAATCAAGTGCTAATTAAAATGTATCTAGCAAATTTTCTAAGGCTCTTCAAACCCATCTTAGCTTAGGTGTAGAGCTTTGGAATAGGATTGTGAGAATAAATTTCCAAAGATGCTAAACAAACATAAATCTTTGAGTTAGGGAGTGAAATCCAGTTGCTATATCATTGACTTTGGGAAGCCCTTATAACACAAGGGTCAAGCACGAGATCGCATTGGGGCCAACAAAGTAATCAACCCTACTTTATTGGTATTGGTGTCGACTGTCGAATGTTCCCCCTCTGCTTTGGTATAGTAGGTGGTACCATAGAGGCCATAATATTTTAGACTTCCTACCCAAGGTGACAACATAGGGAAGGTGGTATTGTACCTGGGATCGACATTGGCTAGACTTACTCAGGCTCCTTGAAGGGTTTCCCACTAGTCGGTGAGGTAACTTGCACCAGGGCATTAGTTCATTAAGCATGTTGTCAACATAAATTTCCCACCCACTGAAACTCAACCCCTTCATGCATTGATCCCATGATGTTGGATTCCATCACCAACTAACTAGAACCATTGTACTAATTAGTGTTATAGATTGATAGGACAATGCTTATGCATATCCAATTTCATAGACTAAGTTAGTGGAGTGATGTTAGTTCTCTTTTTGTTTTTTCTATCTTCAATGTAGGGATTAATTATTCGCACTTGGTTTGGGACATTTGTAACATTGTATCCCCTAAATCTCTTATGGTCCTTTAATATTGAACTATGGCATCCTGTTGCTTTTCCTTTAAAACCGAGACTAGTTCCAAGGCCAGATTCATACTTTCAACCCTCACCTACAAGGTCATGGTAAGTTCCTCCTCCTTATATGTATGGGATTCTATAGATCTACTTTCCCTATTTTGTATCCAAAATCATTATCTTCTCAATTTTATCTTTAGTTTATTCCATTTTTCCTTCCATATTTACTCTCAAATTTAAGTTTTCATTTCCTCAACTTTTAATTGTGTCCAAATGTTCACCCTTAAAATTTAAGACGTTTCTTCTAGGGAAGAGACTAACTGTTCATGTTTCTTCAAGGGTATAACTTATCACCTATTAGATTCTACTATAGCCTTCCATTTAATGATTTATACCTATGTTTTCTTGATATGTTCCAATAAAACCCATGTGCTTATGTCAACAACTCCCATTCCAGTAGGTTCTTGAGTTTCTTTTATACTTGGTATATTTGGTGTAGGGCCCAATGAAGGAATATGTGTTTGTTTGGATACATGGGTCTTTGTCCTTTCTCTAAGTTTCCTGATCCTACTAATGTACTCACTTGTTTATAAGGATCATGGTTTATATGGGACGATATCCTCTTATTTCTAGCAATGTGATAGTAATGTTCTTAATTATGTCCCATGTTTTTGAAAAATAAGTATATTTCTCCCATTGTTATATCCTCTCAATTTTCCTTCTTTTATTTTTAGTACTAGTTCCTTGGGGGTTAAGGACCTTATCAACACTCTTCTTTTCAATTTTTGTCTAAATTTTAGTGTCTACATCTATTTATGTGACAATATATAAAGTGTTTCATCATTGGTCTTCAGAAATCTTAGGGATGATAGCAACGAATGTGGAATAATTAATTGGTTAAAATAGTAGAAATGTTTCCCACCAAAGTGTTGAAAATGAACAACAAATTAACTTCTAATCGATAACAATAGTTGTTAGGCATCTCTAAAACTCATAGTTATACCTTTTCTTGGGACTATAGTGACATGTACGAAATCCATCCAAACATTTTCAAAAATCACATCTACATCAAGTACGATTCCCTACCAATCAGAAGCCACAAAGGAGAATGAATGTTACACTTAAAGACATAGTTAAATATAAACTATAGAAAATTTTATATATAGGTTTTATATACCATATCTTAGATAGTGAATGGGTTTTGCCTTTGATTATTGTTACCAAGGAAGGAGTAACTAGACAATTTGTGTGGACTATAGGGAACTTAATAAAGCCACTAGAAAGGAAATGATTCCACTATATAAGGACTATATGGATAATATTTTTTTAGTAGAATAATTAAGGGATAAGTCTTTCCATCATGCACAATTTTTTTTTATGTGTTTGGTTGGTATTTACATCCTCTTATTCAAGGTATTCCTGAATTTGTATAGTGTTGGGATACAAATTTTGGATACACTTTGAAAGGAATGTGTCCTTATGTATTTCTTTCAATGATAAAAAATTGTCAAGAGTGATAATAGACTAGATACTAGTTCCAAATACTTCTTCATCATCCACTTGTCCTAACCATAATGGTATTTTAGTTTCAATAAAATGTTTAGTAGGAGGATAGAGAGTGAGTCTCTTTTGGGACAATCCATAAGAATTTTTCATGTCCCGTATTCCATAGCCAATGTAAGTATCTACTGTAGCTAACCATGATTTTCCAATGATGATAGGATTTCCATTAATGAGTTTATCCTTGGGTTACAACATGATAAAGTCTACTAGATATTCTTGGGAGCCTATTGAGATTATCACATCTTATAATATTCCTTCAAGGATGACAATAGACATATCTATCAACCAAAGTATAGTGGGTGTGCATCTTAATAATTCTCTCAAATTTAATTGAGGATTGTCTCCTTGTCATTACACTGATTGCGACCCCTAAATATATCAAGCTATTTTGGATTAAGTACATGTTTATGTAGACATCTACTACAAGGATGACTAGATTAGAATAAATAGGGGCCTTACTATCTATATATGGGTCATCACAATCCAATGCAATATTAGCCTTCAATTAAAAACATAAATTATTCAAGCCACAAAACCTACCTTTCTCCCTCAATTCACAAATAAATATCAATTATGGAGATGATATTTACAAGATCTCATTGAACAACATTTAGATCCATTTCCATAGGATATAGATTATTTTGGAGTGAAAATATTCCCTCACATCATGATATCAACAAGCTACCCTACAAAATTAATTGTGGGTGGATCTCTTTTTGTCATTCTAGGTCTCTTGATGTATGGTTCCTTAATAATTTTTTTGTAAATGGGCACATCTTTGATAGCTTAAAGGATTGGAATTTTGACAGATAGAGTTTTTAGTTATCCTAAGAGTTTAGTTTTAAATTGGTTGTATGTCCTATTTTGTTCAATCCTCTTTAGATAAGGCATTTTTTCTTGGTGCATATTATTGAAAAGGCAACTAGGTTTCTTCTTGGACATCTAGATTCTAAGTCCTTAGGTGGATTTTATTTCACTTTCTAGATTTCAACATTATCTACGAGTTTCTTCTATGCTCCCACATTGTATTAACATTGGAAGTATCTTTTAGTCCCATTGACCTAATTTTGTGGTCATTTGTTGGAAATTAATAACATTATCTTATCTTATCTACATCTCTAGCAATTGTTAACAACTAACCATGATGCCTTTTCAATTTAAACAAGTTGTTTGGGATTGAATCACCCTCTTCCATCTTCATTAGGAATCCACTAAAGTAGGTTGGTCAAATAAAGGAGAAAAGAGCATTGGCATTGTCAATGAAAGTACTTCCAAGAGAGACCAAGATCACAATAAGTCAATGAAATATGTTACATGAAGCATTTCAAATAAATATGTTCTAGTCATAGTACACACATTTGGTTTGTTTGCATGCTTGACTCCTAGATTAATTAGTGTGTGTTGTTTGTTATCCTTAGTTGGCCTTAGGATTGAGTCTGTGTCTAATGGCATCGGTTCCGAGGTCTTCCAAATAGCATCGTGTCCTATTACTGCCACTTGTTGGCATGTGTCATTTGACTACAAACATGCCCCTATAATGCCTAGATAGTATACCAATAGTAATAGAGCATAATACAATTGTGAAAGAGTAACACTATGAAAATCATTATGAGCTTATTGTGATACCAAAATTATACTAGTAATGAACTAGTGTTACATCTTGATTGACTAACTGTTTCTATCATTAATGGTGTTATAGGACGTACAAGAAAAAAGTATTTTTCAGATCTATATTCATTGAGTGAGGGAATTTCAGGTAGAATAGAGGAAAGTGAGACATTTAGTAGGTCTAACAGGCGGAGATCAACTAGAGGTGAGAAGATCAGAAGAAAATTCCATAGAAGCATGGAATTTTTTCTTGCAAAAGGGGGATAATGTTCTTATGATCATCAGAGCATAGAAGACATCTACATGCCCTTGAGGTACAAACATATAGTGAAACGATGGGTACCCAATGATCTTCCTGAAATAAACATTGGTTTTTGTGTAAACAAAAGGATATACCAGATTTCTCCATCATCATTACATGGTTTGGGGATATTTTCCATGGATGGCATGAAGGTATGTTATGATGTATTAACTAAATTGACAGACTACATCAGACCTTGTTATATCTACAAAGATTGGATATGAATAATCCGATATACAAAAAGTATGCGAAGATACGGTTTGGTTGCAAATTATATACAACTAAAAGACAATGATCAAAATAAAGGAGAAACTATCTATATTGATGGAAGGCCAAAAGTAGCGGGGAATATTATAGGGTTTATAAACAGTACATGACCCACGACCACAAATAAGTGACCCAATTTCATATTTGAGGGGCGTGAAGAAAACCGTGTATTCGTATGTGCAATAAAATCAATAGCTACAGGGGAAGAGTTATTGATTAATTACAATTTGAATCAAATAGATATAGATGCTGCTATTATGGGGGCGATACGTATACTAATTTACCCAACATGTAAGCAATGACTCTTATATTTTATGATTTTCATTATGTTCTTTACGGTGTTAATCCATTTGGAGAGCTTTGGTCTGTTTACTCAATGTGGCCTATTTTTGTTATCAACAATAACATTCCTCCTTGGATGTCAATAAAGAGGGAGGATTTCTCATACATTTGAATTTATTTCTCATGATAATGATCACAGTTCTAATTTTACTTTAATGTGGCAGGCTGATCATGGTAAATCAAAAGCAGCCTCAGAACAGGCAAACAAACAACAATTTTCGAATTGCATTTAATGTGCATTTTATTTCTACGGCGATCAATTATTTTATTTGTTCACATAACTGAATTATCATTTATTTTTTTTGAATATGTAGTCGGCAAGCCATGATGCTGATGATGATTCACTCGGTGAAAGGGATTTATATGAATCCCTTGACCCTATGGTTTTAATTAGAAAAAATATCAATAAAGAAAACAAGGAACTAGCTCACTTGTAAGATATTCTAGATCAAACTCCTGAGGTCGAAGAAAGGATCAAAGAAGTTATGACAAGGATTAAGACATATAAGGTAATAACCATAATTTCAATTGGTTTTATTTTTATGTCATAAGATCAATTATGAGAGCTTGATTTTTAACTTTTACATTATATAAAAGAAAAAATGTTTTCTTTCTTATATAGATATTTTTGTACCTTGTTGACCCTGACATGCATGGTGTCGGTAGTAGTCGTGCTGCACAGACTCCATAGGGTGTCGACACAAATATTCATATTTCCACCTTCCACACCATTAGGTGGGAGTCACGACACACATACACACACACACTGAGGAAGCAACCACACAGGTAGGATCTGGAGGTGATGATGGAGATGAGGCTGATGATTTGACCAATTGTATGGTTTCTTTTCCTAAAGAAAGACATGTGACCAACACAGGGACCCTTAAGGGAACATTTATGGTCAACGAGGAAGGGCTTCCATTAAATCAAGTTAAAGTCCCAGGTAATTTTTAAAAATTTAATTGTTTCATGTTGTCTATGTAGACAAATATAAATAATCTAAATTATTATTTTTAAATTAATAATCATATAATATTTTTGTGTGTAGGGAATAACGATTTTTATAGGTCTTTGGAGAATAAGGTGTTGCTGATTTTTGGGCCCACCATATGGGAGAGGTGGAATTCCCAGAATTACAACCTCAAAAAAGAATTGATGGATTATCTTGAAAGCCATTTTGGTGTAAACACATTTAATAAGACCTTGGCCACCGTCGCAGCTGGCCAAGAATTAAAATATACATGAGAAACATATAGGAATCACTTGAAACAAAATGATAGGTAGGAGCATCGTCTGATGATTCTAGAGAGGGAGTGGAAGGACCTCATTGAGGACGCAAAAGAGAAGAAATTGCAGATGAAGGAAAAACAACCTCTGGTCCCTGAAAGTCATTTACAATTTCAATTCAATACCTTCAATTTTTTTTAGATGTAAATAAAATTGTGGTATATATTAACATACTTGAAACTTTTGATGATAGGTTGACTGACATGTCAAAGGAAACAAAATAAAGGCTTGCAAAATGTGGCCAACACATGCTAGGGCAGGGAGACTACTTGAAGTTTCAATCACAAATTGTAAGTACCTAAATATCTTATTTGTATCGCCTTAAAATTTGTAGGTAATTGTATGAAATAACATTAAAAATACACACTCTTATGCAATGTAGGGTGACAAGTTTGGTACTGAAACCACGGAGGAAGACCTCCATCTTGGTTACAAGTACGACTATAAAGTTGTATTTGAACACTGAAAAAGCTTGGGGAAATTACCAATAACCACTTGGAAGGATAAGGTAAATAAATTCAATCCACATTAACCTTTATTATTAATATAATACAGTCATGTTTGATATAATTGATAAATTTAATGTTTTACAACTTTGTTTTAATCAGGGGAGCAACATTGTCAACGAACGCACTGGTATTGGAGAGCAGTGCGTTGTTAGAAGTTTGCAACCAGAATATGGTTCTCCCGTGCAGTCCCATTCCATGGGGGTGCAACCCCACACTGGTGCTACGACCGAGATGGCACATGACGGTAATATGGTTGTATTTTAATCATATACTTAATAATTTCGTAGTTATACATTTTGTACTTATATATATTTTTACTTATACATTTAGGATTGTCCTTATAAATTTTGTGGTCTCAATGGTAGAGAATATTGTACTTGAGGTTCATACAGTTGAAGAGGAGCACATGGGGGAAACCATTCCAATGGTGCCAACCAGTGCACTAGGTAAACAATGACATTGCAGGTGTTTTTTTTAATATTACTGAACTAGTTCAATGATATTTAAAAACCAACCATCTAAATTTTATATTTTTTTCTTTTGTAGGTGATGCCTCATAACAACGGCCTCCATTACCCCGTGAGTACCCTGCGACTAGGCGTGCTCTGCGTGTGAGGACACAATCACAATAAGATTTTGAAGAGCACACATAGAACAAAGACGTAGATATTGATGAAATGCTTAGGAACTATAGAGCTAAGAAGAAGAGGTCGACTAAAAGTACTAAATGATGATGTACATGAATATTTTAATAACTATTTAATATAAAATCTATTTTCTATGAAATATTTTTTTTTTTACTTGTTGGGTCGCCAAAATTCCATTCTTTTACCAACCTTTTACTTCACTTTTCACCATATTCCACTTTCCCGCAGCCTTACATTAAGACCATTTTCATGATTACATATGAGTTTAGACCTATTATTTTCCAAAGCATTCATTTTAGTATTTTGAGTGAGTTTATGATTAAATATTGGAAAAATAACATGTTTTCACTTATATATCAAATTGGGATGAGTTCTATGATGTTTACAAGTGCATTTTAATACTTCAACCAAGTCATATGATGGAATAGAATAAAGCCTCTTTCCACATCAATTTCCATTCTCTAGTTTTCAGATGTAAATTGCTTTAGTGTAGTGTATGATGTTATGGAATAGTTGTTACTTTTCTCTTAGGAGAATTGAGCTCACTCGAATTGGATCAAGGAAACATTTTAGTTCATTGTAAACAATTGTGAATATTGGTATGTATATATGTTTGTTTTTGTTGTAAATATTTCAATAGATTTATATGTTGGCTATTNAAGAGATTTTTCCTTCACGTGGTTGGACATGTTCAGTAGAGAATAATTTATTGGAGCTGTTTAATCTTGGAGAAAACCTCCCTCGATCCAACAGAGCAACAACAAAGTCAATGTTGAATTTGTTGCTGCTACTTAAAATCAAGGGAGGTAGTTTGATCAAATATTAGACGCGTGGCTCCAATAAATTATTCTCGAAACCAAGAGGATCTCATTCAGGTATTTTCTAACACTCTCGTAAAAATGCATCTTAGAGTAAATAATGTGCTACAAATATGACTTGTATTGAGTTTTTAGATATTTATGGAGGTTGAATGATTTTGGCAGGTACTTTAAGATCTTTCTTCATCGATTGAGGGAAGATCAAGACTAACAGAGGGTCATACAACTAAAGAGAAACATGTAGGGGCTACCATTCCAACTGTACTTCCAACAAGTTCATCAGATTAGTTGTGATTGCTCCTTTCAACATAGTTTATATAGCCATCAATTCTAGCTATGTTTAATGTTTATGAATTGTTATGTGATTATTTATTAATGGATGGTTTTCTATGTAATATTTTATTGAGATATATCATCTATTTAGTACTTGTCATGTTATCTCCTTGCATCCAATAATGGTAGATACGAGTCCATTTATATTGAGTGAAAGAAACCTTGGCCTCCTGTAGGTATTGATGACGTGTTAGTTCATGCATCTACTGCTAGGGGTCCTCCTAGAATAAGGCCAAATGAACTGAGAATTTTTTTCATAAATAGTGTTGTTGTACTATGCCTCCTTTTTTCTAGGCATTGTTCTAGATCATGGAGCATGTACTATTACCATCCATATTAATATAAAGATCATCTTCTGCTATGTTTGTTTCATATTTATCTTTCCATATCCATTCCCATAGTTCATTTTTACCTTTCAGTCATCTCATGGATACAACAACTTATTAGTGATCTGTTTTGAGCCATAAAATAAAGGACTTTCATTTGACAAACTTCTACAAGTTTGCTCAAATTTCTTTATGGATCACTTTAGGATTATTTATTGGGCCTAGTTAAGTGCAAACAACTTGTTTTTTGTGTTTTCTTACTTGCTTCCCCCAATTTCCAACAATAATAAATAATTGGGTTTTAGGTTTCATGACACCCTTCTTCCATTATATAAGGTGTCATGAGTGGAATCATTTTGGTCTTCCACTTAAACTTGGCTTTTCCCTTTTGTGAACCAATTTTTGAAAACAAAAGAATGTCGAGTGATCCTTGCATGTTGATCATGAAAACCCAAAAAGTGCTTCAATGATACAATTTCCTCCTTTACACAAAGTTACCTAGGGATGATAAGTATCTGTATGAACACAAAGAGATAAAAAGGAATCAGATCATGGGGACATACACCCTCTCACTAGATATCCCTTTGTCTTAGCTTCATCCATCATTTCATAAAATCAAAATCAAAGGTATAACACTAAATATATCTGAATTTTAGTCCAAAACATCAATTTTGGGAGTGGTGTTGAGAGCATTACAACTATTAATTTATTAAAAGGGAAAGGTCCATTTTTTTTGGAGGTGTTCTCCATATGTTTTCCACATCCCACTCTTCCATGTCCTCCACACTCCACATTCTCCTTTCCCTCCACATCCATTTTATCCACATTCCTTTTCTTCCACATCCTACTCTTCCAAATTCCTTTGCATTCCCTTACTCTCCCCTGCATTCTATATTCCTCCCTTTCCCACCTCCACATCGTCCCCACTAGTACACATTTATGCATCCATCCAGACCTCCTCTACGCTCACTCCCCTCAACCTCCTCTCTACATGCCTATCCCCACTCACCCCTACATCACCCCTATCCTTCTACCTCCACACTCGTTTTTCCATGCAAGATGTAGAGGTGGCCTCCTTTGTACCTCCACACTTGTTTTCCTCCGAATATGTTTTATCCATCCTAAGCTATTTCTCCCCCTTCCCATTGCACACATCCCAAGACACCTTTCAGAAAACCACAAGTTGACATGTGGCACATCTAACCAAATCATGACATGTGGATTTATCCTAGTTGGACACTTGGAAAGTAAGGTTGGCTAGTGGTGACTGAGCAATGACATGGAAAGGTTACTAGGTGGCGATATAGCAACCAAAAATTACACTAACAAAAAGCTACATACGTTTTCTGTGGCTCAATCTCTTCTACCACACTATATAATAATAATGAAGCACTCTTATTTATAAAGAGATAAATCTACACTCCCAAAATTCATGTGGGATAATAGGGCGAATTTTAATCAATAACTCATATTGCACAAGGAAACTAATCAACGATGACTGAGTCTCCATATTTCAAAGGCCATATCTTGAGCTCCTGGTGTCGATATTAGGTAAACAAGAGCTCATAGAAAAGCTAAGAAGATGAATAAAATATTGGTTGTAGTCTTAGGGATGAATCTTGCAATATTTTCCAAAAAATTCAAAGAAAATTATAACTCGCTCTCTCTCTCTCTCTCTCTCTCTCTCTCTACACACACACACACACACACACACATTACACAAGGTTTCTTGACTCCTGCCACCTATACATCGAAATCCACCTAGAGTGGCCATGACATATCCATGTCATTCTACTAGTCCAAATAACTTATACGGGGTCCACATCATCTATACAGTTCCACGTCATTTTTTAGGGTTTTTCTCTAGAATTTAAAATATAGATTTAATTATATATTTTGCTTCCATTTTTCAAACCACCACCATGAGTTTTCACATATGGTTCCTCCAATTCAACTCATCGAATTTTTTTTTCAACCCATCACTTACCAAAATTTTCACCATTCCATATAATTAGACCTCTATGCCTTATCTAGAATTTGGGATTTTACCGATTTCATAAGTTTCCCAAATTCTTAAACATAATCACTATGTAAGTCCATAATTTATATAATTAACACTTCCATGCCTTCCATATTCTTTCTGAAGACATTATTTGTGCATTTCAAAACCATGAAAACTAATGACCCTATATACCTTTCTTTATTGACATTTTGTCAATCATATGGTATGCAACAACATTTTCCCCAATTTTCACAAAACTAATTTAAATTTGGGGATTCTCTTCTATTACACCTCCATAAGTAGTCCAATTACCCTGGAATAATTACAATTGGGTAAATGAAGCGCTCAATTTAACATTTGCAGGATTCAAATACTATTTTCCCCAATTATTCTCCATGAGGCATTTAGTCAAACACTTGACATGAAAATTGTAATTTCTTTATACATAAGCTAACTTCTAGCCCATACAACCCCAATGTTGTATCTTGTAGCTTTAATACCACTTTGTAATGTACAAAATCATCTCATTAAGTTGAAAGAACAATATTACTTGGAATTTCTAGGCAATTGAAATTTTGTAGCCAAAATACATTTCCCATAAACAATTACTCCACAACCTATGAGCACATTTAGCCATCTCAACACATAAAACATATTTCTACTCATACATTTATTAATAACAATTCACACTTAGAAAATTACATCAAAATTCATATGCATTTACAATAGTATTCATAGATATCTCTTTCAAATACTTGTAATTACATCCTATTTGTGATTATGGCTCCTTCTAGCATACCCACAAGGCCATTTTCAATAAACTAATATGGTTGGACATTAAATTATATAATAGAGGTAGAATTATTCTCTCCACATTAAAATATATGGTTGTATAAGCCTCAAATATGCGTAGAAATCATTACCAAAAAACCTAACATGCACTGTTGAGCCCATTGGTAATTCAAGATTGGTATTTCTTCAATTAATGCATAATATTTTAATATGACAAATCCACAATGATTAATATTCAACAATACTAGTTAATTACTTATCTAATTTAATGGATGCACTTGGGGAATATATCCATGGGATCATTTTTCATCCCAACTATAAACACTAGCTCGTATAGGTGCCACCCCTATGCCAAGCAATGAAACACCAACCAAGGGAAAATTCACTAGGTATATCTATGGTTTTCTTCTCTTATCCCAACAACTACATCCAAGGAATTACTTCTCATCCGATTCTTTCTATAGAATTCCCACTCTCTAGCCTCTCTTTTCCCCTCATCCTTGCACAACACAAGGAATGGGATCCCCTTCACTGCTAAAAAATCTCTCACGATATCTCACATCCATCCAATTATCCAACATAGTATAGCTAGGAGATATCTAATGCTATAAGCCAAGGAAAAATATTATGTAAATCAATTTCTCTTAATCCTAGAAACAACTCATGGACATTCTCATGGATTCCACATAATTTCATGGTTTCAATTTTTGGCAACAATAATGTGGTAGTAGGATGTCCTTCTCCCCTAGCATACATGAATGGTAGATTGAATCAATGGTTTTCCCTGTGTTATTTGATCCCAAAGATTGCATGCAAAACTAGGCTTACATGACTAATACATGGGCCCCTTATAAAACTTAGGAAATAACATAAGGAAAATAATACAAAGGGATATGTAGGCTTGGGGAAATGACACATGGAAAAAACAAAAAAAAAATGTTATTTTAGTGACTCCCATACTTCCCCTATTGTTGGTTCATTTCCCCCATGGGGATCCTAAGGATATATCAACCCCAAAGTGCATGTGTTTATTAGTTTATTAATTATATTATTAATTCAAATATAACGAAATGGTAATTTACTTACCCACTTACCATATACTTGCATATTGTGGTCATACACTCATAAAGGGTATTACAAAAAAGGGAAGCCCCTTAGCGAGCCACAAGAAATTTTGAGCCTCCAAGTAGAAAGATGATAGGTATGTTTACAAGTTCCTTCAAAAATGAACATGGTTAAAATTACCATTCAAGTGTTATTGAGTGCACACAATAGAAACATGAAATTTGATGGCCCTACAAATGACCCATGACATTATTTACCAACATTGTTCACATAAATTAACACTTCTATTGTAAAATAAATCGAATCTACAACTTGTTGGATCCTTTCAAGCAACATATTAGCCTGCACACCCACCTACAATGCCAATTCAAGAAAACATAAAAAAGGTAATCCCTCTTGGCAAGCTATTTGGTAAAATTGTGAACACAAAAGTGAATGTTGGAGCTAATCACAACCAAAGTTTTGTTGAATTTGTAAGTGTTTCCCTGCTGATATATTCTCTTTTTGTTTGTATAATTTTGTCTTTACCATGGATTTGAGGCATTCATTGAATTATTAACTTTGTCTAGAATGGAAGCTCTCATAAGTCTATTTGGAAACCATTCCTTAAACATTTTAGAAAACAAATACCCACTCAGACATGGAATTCCATGAGGTCATAAAATGAGTTATTTTAATGGGATATAAATAATATTACCATTAATCAAGTGAGAATAATTTTGAGACATGTTCTACCCCATCGAATGCAGAGTAGTGGTATGAAGACTTGGTGTTACATAAGAGTACCTCCATGTGGTATTATAGAATTTTGCTAAATTAACCTACCCTCATACATAAACTTTCATAATTGAGTATATGATATGTTGAGACACTATTTCCATATAAATCCATGATCAATGGTTACGCAAATTTCTCTTAGGCAATGCAAACTCTCTCTCTCTCTCTCTCTCTCTCTCTCTCTCTCTCTCTCTCTATATATATATATATATATATATATATAATTTTCTACTAGTGCTATATTCCACTCAAAGAGACCTTATTTAGACTTTAAGGCTATCTTCAAATTTTCTACTAGCACTATCTTCCAGTCAAAGAGACCTTATTTGGACTTTAAGGCTTTCTTCAAATTTTCTACTAGTGCTATATTCCACTCAAAGATACCTTATTTAGAATTTAAGGCTATATTCAACACATCATTTTAATCCATTAGAACATGGTGATACCCTAACTTCATATCAATGTTACTCATAATAAATATGGGGCACTTGATTTGATTGAGAAGATCATCAATCTAGAGGATTAGATATCAGTTATTGACTATGATTTTGTCTAGGGATCTATAATAAATCATGATGCCTGATTTTTCTTCTGATGCCTTTTTTTTATTCATTCATTTTTTTTAAACACCTACAGGTCGTTGGTATTTCGACGTCCATAACATATCTCCCATGGCGTCCACATCGTTGATATTTAGCTTACCCTTCGCTCAACCGACGTTGCCATCCATTGGTTTTACAAAGTCTATAGCATCGCTACCATGGTGTTCATGTTGCAAGCAAGATTGCATACATGTCGTAAATCCCATGGTGTTCACATTGTAAGAGAGATTGCATACATGTTGGAATAGCGACGTTAAATGGCATCGGTGTTGCACCGTTCAGAGCATCACTACCATGGAATCCACGTAATGGATACCAACGAAATGGGACATCATAATTTCGATGTCTCTGGCGTCACTGTAGCAATGTCTATATGGGGTTTGGATAGTCAAATATGAGATGACACATGTCCGCATCAAACATCGCAACAAATACAATATCTATGGCATAGGAAAAGCAACATTATGTGAAACGACATTTGAGGGGGTTTGTTGTTTGTCATTCTCCCGATAATATAAAGTGGCAATTTCTACGAACGCATCATCAGAATTTGACCCTAATGTACTAGTGGATGATTTTCTCCTTGTCTACATGACAATTCAAATTCATAGAAGTGCCACATCCTTGAACTATGGGATATTGCGCCATGCGTCCTCTCAAATGGATGGTTGGGATTGAATTCGACCTATGGGCCTCTGCAACCTCACAACACTACACTTTGTTTCCTCAGGAGTGCCAGACCTCCAGATCTACAGCCACATGTCCTTCCCCTCATCAATGGTCCAGATCTACTCCGGACTTCAGGACTCCAGAGAAGCTTCCTTCTCTTCCCATTATTCTCCTGGAGTACCTATCCTCTAGATCTTCCAATTTGACGATGTGTGTCCCTCTCCAATGGGTGGCCCAGATGAATTCTAGGGCTTCGGGACTTCGAGGGTCCTCCAATCTTGAACCTCCACTCCTACTTATTTCAGAGTAAACGATCTGCTGACACGTGTCCTCAGATTTTGGATGGCCATGATTCATTCCGCTCTTTGGGACTTCAAGGGTCCCGACTTCTCCACACGCCAAATCTTATGAATGCACGAAGTCCAAAGGACTTTTGAAATTAAACCTCATGAAACACCTCCTGATCCAATGAATGTCCTCTCTCTTGCAACCTCCCGAATGGATCTCAACCATTGATTTCCATTCTTTGATAACTTCTCCTTTGAACTCGATCCATAGCCTCTCCGAACACGCGAAGTCTTAATGACTTACAGGGTTAAACCCCACACTGCTTCTCTAGATCTAAGGGTTATGAAATACCCTAAATCCTCTCGAACAGAGCTCAACCATTCGACTCTTAAAATAACGAATCTTATTCTCCTTAAAGATTCTAACCGTTATCCTTCTTGAGCTTGACTACATGAGATAAATAGGACCTCTAGCGCCCTCCTGTGCACTCCTCTGGCACTTTAAATATTTTGACTTAGAAATTTTCTAAGTCCATCTCGTGGAACTCTTTTACCTGCTATCTCTTATGAGATTTTTTCCTCCAAGGTTTATAGACCTTGGGCTCACTCCTTGCAGCCTTTGAACTTATAAGAAATCTTTGGACTTAGATTATTTTGAAGAAAATCTCCTTTACACACTCCTTGCATTCGTCTCCTCTGAGACTTCTTCAACACTTAAAGAAAGTGTTTGTCCGACGCACTCCTTTCACATGTCTTCTCCAATATTTTCTCTCCACTGAACAACTGTACACTCTCTGCAGTTCAACTAAACAACTATGCACTCCTTGCACTTCCAATGTAAATTCACGTTATCTCTCCCGATCTTCTAAGTCTATATCGACTCAGCCTACACACTCCTTGCAGGAACTATGCGTTCGTTGCACCAGGAATCTCAGAAGAGAAGCACATGAAACTTACATAGACATCAAAGGTTTCCACACTTAACCATGAAAAACATATACATGCACAAAAGATACATAAACAGATAAAACACAAAGAGCATAAAGAAACATCACATGTACTTAAACAATTCAGATGAACACAACACCATATATTTGGAGTCAAACCTATATGTTTGTATTCATTCAGTAAAATATGTACATGGAATCATACAACTCTCTGCAACTATTCATAAACTTCAACAAATTTCTCAACATCAATAAAAATAACATTCAAAAACCTCATTTTGGTATACAATACATATATTTATACATCGAGGGGCTTCTCGAGCCTTCCCTACAGAATACCTTAGAGATATCCTATCATAGTTATTACATTCATCCACTAAGGAATATTACATTGAATATCAATTACATCAGATATGAGTCGATACTCATTATCTGTACAACCTTATCTGATAATTAAAATGATTACAATCCTTCACGGCCTTGTGTGATGGCTCAAGCCTCAAAATATTTAAAAGCTTTAAATTACAATCCTTTCAAAATAGAATGACGCACCCTCCTTGGAATTCAAAAAAAAAATTAAATTTGTGCATTGGGTGCTGAGTTGTCCTCCACCTGGACTCTTTAATTGATGATGGCAATGCTCCTGTATCAATTTTACAAAAATAATTCATGCAAAATGACTCCTCCTCCAGGGTGTATCCCTCTCTAGAAACTTATTCACATGAATCCAGTCTTGGAGGCATGAGCCGAGGTCAGTTTAGATCCTCAAATTTTTCTTCTGGTTTCATTTCTTCTTCGTGGTTGTGTTTTGTTCTTGTATTCTCAAACCCTCTCCCCTCCCTCAGATCCTCTCCATTCTCGTCGCCTCAAGTCTCCTTTGTTCCCCTATCTTCTTATGGAAAAGTCATTGGAGTGGATAAGTCTCATTTTGGTTTTTCTCCTTCTAACAAAAAATTCATTCGCAAGAAAAGGGGGTTTGTCTAGATGGTGGCGGGGAAGGACTTGTAAGTGGAAGATGTTGGTCAGTTTCATGGAATTACATTGTTTAGTAGGTTTTCAGGCAAGTTTCCTAGGGAAGTTTCCTTTTCTCAATGGAATGATTCAACCCAGAATTCGATGATTGGGTACATGATGACCTTCCATGTTCTTATTCGAGGTTGGTTGGTTTTCATTTTTCAGAGTGAGAAGGATTGCAACTTAATGTTTTCTAAAACCTAGAATTGGGGGCCTTCTTGCTCATCGATTCATTTATGGGATCTTGGATTTGATCCCCCCCATGAAACAATTTCGACTTTGAAATTTTGGGCCATCGTCCTAGGCCTACCCTTGGTGTTTTGGTCGGAGAAGGTTCTCACAACTATTAGGAATAATATTGGGTTCTTCTCTGGTTTAGAGCTAGATTGGTATAAGAAGGACAATCAGAGGTGGGCTTGGGTTCAGGTAGAAGTGGATCTTCTGGATGGGCTGGTAATAAATATCGATCTGGTTTTTGGAGACAATATTGGGAACCAAAAAGTGGACTATTGGATCCTACCATTTAGTTGTTTCTCTTATCACGAGTTCATCCATATCCAGGCACATTGCAAGTGAAATTCTACCTCTCTTGGGATCCCAGGGAGAAAAAGGTGGGTGAAAAAGACAAATATTGTGATTGTTGATGGTGCCCCATCTAGGGTTTTTGAGGATTTCATGGTTTCTACTCCAGTTGTGTCAATGGTTCAAACCTAGTCGCAAGCTAATCCACCTTCCTCACCTGATAAGTGGTCTTCAACTCTTGTTCCTATTTTGGGCTCTTTTCTTAATGTGATTTTCCCTCTATTGGATGGGTCTTCCCCTGTTTCCTCCCCTCTAGTTCCCCCATATTCTCTATTTATTGTTTCCCCCTCGTCCTCTCTACCTTTAGTTCTCCCCCCTACCCCCCACTGATCCCATTAAGACTTTTATGTCCATTTTTATGCTATCCATTGCTCCCCCTTCCTCCCCAGTCCATTCTACAGGATTTTCATCGGGAATGAACCTGGTTTTGCCTAGATGCTCTCCCCCTCCCTTTTTGACTTGTGGACCCTTCCTTGCACCCTTCATCCCCTCCCCCCTTCTCTCCCCCCCCTCCCTTCCTCCAAGGTGTATGCTCTTCTCTCTTTCTCCTATGAATTGGAGGTATTCACATCCTTCAATGGTATTTCCCTTGACCTAGTCTAGCCCAACCTTTTGGGAGGGATATTAGAAAAGGTAAGAACTCCACCATCTCAGGGGCCCTTAGAGCAGGGACTACCCCAAAAAACCCTTCTCATGAAGATCCTCTCTTTCAATGCATGTAGGGTCATGGGTTCCCACAAGAAGCTAGCCCTCAAAAGGATTATTCAGAGCCTTAATCCCAATATTTTGGCAATTAACAAAACTATGTCTGATAATGTTATAGCCAGATCCTATTTTGATCCTTGGTTAAATGGGTGGTCGTTTTGTGCAGTGGACATCGATGGTCAATCTTGAGGGTTATTGATAGGCTAGAGCCCTGGATGCAAGGATATTTCTTCTTCTATCTCTATCTCTTCCATTTCAGTTTCAGTGGAATGTAAATATACATGAATCACTTTAAATGTGGTGAATATGTATGGTCCCTATTTGGACAGGAACCCCTTTTGGGAAAATATGGTGGTGTACAGGATTTTCGGTGACCCCAATACTATTCAAGGAGGTGACCTTAATTTCACTATCTCCCTTCGAGAATTTTGGGGGACCACAGCAAGACATGACCCCCAGGGGGGGTTCTTTATATCTTTCATGGAAAAGCATCACCAAGTTGAAATCAAAGCTACCAAGTTGGTTCCTACTTAGAGGAATTTTTGAACCAATGACGAGGACCAATGGCTAAACATCTGGATAGGTTCTTTGTGTCATAACAACTAATGGGGGGATCCTTATTGTGGAAGTCCTGGGTATTTGAAGGTGGAGTTTCCGACTAAAGGCCTATTTTTCTCTCTATTATCTTTGAAGGTGAATCCCTACCTTGTCCTCTAAAATTTAATCCAATTTGGTAGATGGAGGAATAATATCGCAAGATTATTTACAAATCTTGGATTCCCCTCTCTTGGTCCTTTGACCTTTCATATATGGCTCAATTTGCTCACAATATCTCTATGGTTAAGTAGGTGTCTAAGGAGTGGCTAAGAGGATATAGAGAAATATATATGGAGAATATCAAAGAGGCCAAGGATATCATCACTCGCCTCTTCTTGGTACTGGATACATGTCCCCTTTCAAATGCCCAACTTCTCCAGTCGTGTGAGGATAAAGCCGTTCGTCATGATATTATTTCTAAGGAGGAACAATTGTGGAGGCTTAAAAGTAGAGCACTTTGGCTCTCAATGGGGGAAAACAATACTAAGTTCTTCCATTATTATGCCAATTTTTGAAAAAAACTCAATTCAATATGGGAGATTCAGAATTCTAATGGCTCATTGGTTAGTTTGTTTAAGCATAAGGAAGCTGCAGGAGTGGATTTCTTCCAGTCCCTATTCTAGGAACCTTGGGGATTTCCCATTCATGAAATTATGCAAGTGGTATCTAAATTCCTCTAGGTTTGTATAGAGGAAATGAACCAAACCCTTTGTGAATAGGTCTCATAATCTGAGGTTCAAGCAACCTTATTCTCTATGCAAAAGGGGAAGATATTGGGGCCGAACAATCTCTTCATAGATTTTTACCTTGGCTTATATGATCTCATGAAAGGGGATCTTCTAAAGGTAATTAAAGAATCCCAATATTCTGGTAAGGTGTTAGGTTCCTTTAACTCTATGTTTCTATCTCTCATCCCCAAAAAGAAAGATTGCATTACCTTTGGAGACTTCCAACCCATTTCTTGTTGTAATGTCATTTACAAATTGATCTCCAAAGTTATTTCCAGAAGGCTCAATCCTATGCTTAGTGAAATAATTTCTTAGCAACAATTTGGTTTCCTTATCCATTTCTAGACCCATGATGTTGTGGTCATATCCCAAGAAGTCATTCATTCCACTAAAAAGTCAAAGTAGCCTTCAACCATCTTAAAGTTGTATTTTTCTAAAGCATATGATCGAGTAAGTTGGAACTTTCTTAGGTTGGTGATTATTAAAATCAAGATTATGCTTCCTATGGTTAATTGGATCCTTGGTTGTTTGAAGTCAACATCCTTTGGGGTGCTTATTAATGGATGACCCTATCATTTTTTCAGGGCTTCAAGGGGTTTAAGGAAAGGCTTCCCTTTATCCTCATTCCTATTTCTCATCATAGCATATGCTTTATGCAAGATCCTTTCAGAAGAAAGGATCTTGAGAACAATTCATTTGCTAAAAGTGTCCCTGTAGGAATCCATCTCTCATGTCTTATTTGTGGACGATGTTCTATGTTGTGTAAAGGGTGACCCTTTGGACCTCACTTCTCTCTTTATTATTCTTGATCTTTATTTATCTATGAAGGGTATGAATATTAATATGGAGAAATATTCCCTCTTATTCATCTCTATCCTAGATAATATTCTTACTTCCATTCATGCCCTTTATCCATTCTAGTTAAAATAAATGGGACCAAGATTCAAATAACTTGGTTTTCACCTTAAACTAGACTATTATAACTTCGAGGATTGGGAATGGCTTGTCAGGAAGGTGGAGAAGCATCTTGTTTTGTGAGTCTTTCATATTTTATCTCGGGGAGGACAATTAGTCCTTGTAAAAGTAGTCATTGAGAGCATTTCAGTTTATTGGGCATCCATTGCCTACATTCCAAAAGGTATTCTCAATCAAATCTGAAAGTTGATTTTTCTGTTTTTGTTGTCTGGATCATGTCAGAATGGTGGCATCCCTTTGGTAAAATTGGAGAAGGTGGCCAAGCCCAAACATTTGGTTGACTGAGGCCTTAAGAACATCCTCATTTTTTCTAAATAGCTAGCAACACGCAGTCTGTGGAGGTTCTCAACATCCAATTCATTGTAGAGTCCTGTACCGAGTTTGAAATACCTTAGTGGTATCTCCATTGAAGACTGGTTTCACAATCCCTCCAAGTACCCCAAATGATCTATTATATGGAAAGCGTTGGTGTTGGACTTTCCTTTCATTAGCCAATAGATTTTCTAGAGAGTGGGAAATTGTCACTTTGTTTGAATTTCGGAGGATCCCTGGTTGGGGATTGGATATGGTTTCAGGTTTTATCCCCCTGTTGGTTTAGGCCCTTCATTCTCAGAATTTATATTTGTTTTCTAATATTCATGCATAGGTTCCCCAAGTATATGGTAGGGCCAAATGGAAATCGGTCATGACTCTTGGCCTCTATGTGGATCTAGGGGAGGAATGGACTCGATATGTTGATTTGATGGTTTCAAACTTCATAATTATTCACAATGATGAGTCTGGTAAAATTTGTTGGTCCAAAAATCCCAAGTCCATAGAATTCACTGCGAAAATGGGATATAAATCCTGGTTTGAAGCACAACCCCCTCACGACACCAAATGGTGGTGGTGCCCCATTTGGAAACTTCATGCTCCATTGAAATATAAAATCTCTCTATGGTTGGGTTTGAAGAACAAACTTTTGACTTGGGAAGTTGGATGAAAGAGGGGCCGAAAAGGTCCCAATCGATGTGTTTTATGTAAAAAACACGAAGAATTTTCCTCTCAAATATTTTTAAACTATTTGTATGCAGATCAAGTATCATCCTTGGTTCAAAAAGAACTCAATCCACCCTCCTCCTGGTTGAAAACAAGCTTGGAATATTGTCTTAAATATTGGCTTTTAGATTAATCAGTAAAACAGTTTGCTAGCATGCCAAAATTCTTGGTTTCTAGCATATGGTGGGCCAACAATTCCAGTATTTTTAAAGACAAAAGTATCCCTCCAGAGGTGACCATGGGAATTATTTTAAATCTCTCCAAATAAATATTAAAAGAGATCAAAATCAAAGATCCCAGGCGCCCATCCATGCTAGACTTGGACTTCAACATATCGTGGGGGTTCTTTGATGGAGCTTCACATGGCCATCCCAACTTCTGCGGGGTTAGAGTTTTTCTCTTTTTAAGGTATAACCATTACATTGATGTTCGATATTCCCCAGGTAGAGGATCCAATAATAAGGCAAAAGTTGTTGCTCTGCATTCCCTGCTGGAAGTGGTAGGAAAAACATTGTAACTTCAAATAATGGGTGATTCAAAGTTAGTGATT
The DNA here is from genome assembly GCA_009831015.1 of Picea engelmannii. Lineage (NCBI taxonomy): Eukaryota > Viridiplantae > Streptophyta > Pinopsida > Pinales > Pinaceae > Picea > Picea engelmannii. The sequence goes on along the minus strand of ML785034.1, from coordinate 282,013 downwards.
GATTGTGCTCTCCAAAAAGCCTCGGTGACTGATCTTGGGATGGATCCTATTCTGAGGGACATTTCTAATTCCATTTTCTCCTTTGAGTGGCTCTCTTTTAGTCACATTTACAGGGAACTGACCGATAAAGTTGACACCCTATCTAAGGAGGCTCTCTATCTTCTAGTGGGATCTTTCAGATTCTACGAATTTCTCGATGATGTGTAAATAGAGTCTATGGAATTTAAACTCAAAATGGGCTCTAGGTTTCTTTTTGTAGCTATTGTACAAAATTTTTGTAAGTGAAATTGTGGTAGTATTACAAAGGAATGTATATGATCAACAAAGTTTTGTACATGCATAACAAGCTTGTTTTTTATTCCTAATATAGGTATCAATAGATGGAATGAGGGGTTCTTTATGGGCATGAAAAGTTGGAATTGTCTCATCTAGAGGGTCAAAGTTCTGTTTTGATGTAGCAACAATCCTTTCTCATCGGACTCGTAACATGTATATTCAATCCTTATGAATATATATATATATATATATATATATATATATCTTGGTTACATTGCTCAGGGAAAATCCCCAAGTACTTACCTTCATTTTGAGGATGGTACCCAGGGTAAACCCTAGAATCTTCAAGGCACAAGACCATTCAACAACATGGCTCAAAACCATTATATATATATATATATTGTGATGATATATATATATATATATATATATATATATATATCTTGGTTACATTGCTCAGGGAAAATCCCCAAGTACTTACCTTCATTTTGAGGATGGTACCCAGGGTAAACCCTAGAATCTTCAAGGCACAAGACCAATCAACAACATGGCTCAAAACCATTATAAAAATATACTCGTTTAGAGCTCAACATGTCACTTGAGGGAATTGAACCTGGGTAGGATGGATAACATCATTCCTCCCAACCGCTTGAGCTAAAACCAATTGTTACACACATACACACACAATTTTTTCAAAAAACATGTGGTTCCTTAGTTTTTCAAATTTAAACCCAAAAAAAAGGGTGTTACATGTAGCACCATTCTTTGATTTGAGGGTTGATTTTAAATGGTATATGTTTTCAAGGCCATGGTATCAAACAAGTTTTAATTTAAACCTTGAAATAAAAAAGGGGGTTGTGGGTTTGGGCGAAAACCGGGGGATTGTCGTCACAATTCCTAGAGTCTCCACTCCCCCCAAATCCCCCCTACCCATCCATATCCCTCGATCCACCTCTCCTTCGACCCCTTTCTCCCCTACTCCTCCCCACCTCCCCCCTGCCACATCACCTCCCCTCCACCTCCATGCTCCCCATGAGTAAGGAGAAATGAGGGCGATTTGGGGGAAGGGGTGATTGTAAAAATTGCTTCCCAACCCCCAACCTCATCGCCCCAAAGGTTTTTATTTCATTTTTGTTTTGTTTCAAATTTGGTTTTAAATAATAGTGCTTTAGATTATTTGTACTCTTGTAAAATGAGTCTTAGATAGAGGTTAGACTCTCTTGTTGTACTCTTATTGTTGTAGCATTCTTCATTAATCAATATTAGGCATCCACCTTGGATGTTTCCTTAACATCCATTTTGTGGATCTTTGTATTTTGAATCATATTTCCTTGCAATGTTCTCTTTGGTGACATATTGAGATGTTTAGATAAGTGGTAAGTATTTTTGGGATGCTTTAATACCACGTTCCACAACTAGATGCGAGTCTAAGTGTTAGAGAACTTGGTTCTAAATATATCAATTGTAGCTTAGTGCATGGTTATGGGTAGATCCTAAGTGAAGAGGCATACTATAGTTGCAAGTAGTAATATGTTTTTCAATCCCATGTGATCGAAGCAAGGAAGTGCCACATGACTAGGGATGGAAAAAAACAAAAAATTTGGGCAATACCTTCAGTGTTATGACAATTGGTATGAGAGAAAATTTAAAGAAAGATTAAATATTAAAAAAAAAACTCTAGG
>ML785034.1:220273-247839 GCA_009831015.1 Picea engelmannii | reverse complement strand
GCTGCCAACCTTCTTGTGAAAGTCTTGGGGGACCATTTCCCTCTGCTCCTTGATCTAATTCGATGATATGACAAGGAATGCATACATGAGTAAATTCTCACAAATTGTGAGCATAGCAAAAGACAGAAGCAAAGCATTAAATCAAGGGGGCTGAACTTTTCCCCTTAATGTAGGGGTCCAGCTTTTTCTGAGATCCTAAAGAAATGTTGGAGGCCGCCTCATTTTCTCTACGCGCTTTTTTGGTCTTTCGCCCTCGGGTAAGGGGTGGAGACGGGACTGTATTGTCGTCAGGTTCAGAAGTTCCCCCAGAGACGCTAGAGGGGACTGTAACCACCAGTCCTGTGTGGGCATAGGGTTTCGGTTCTGAAGCCCAGATTTCTCTTGCTGCCTCTGAATTTGGGGGGGTGGATTCCGGAAGGCTTTCGTCTGTCGGAGGATCTTTCTAGTCTGCTGTTGCTTCTGGATCTGGGGCTTCATCTTCCTTCAGCGCATCAAAGCTGTTTTTATTTTCTAAAGTTGCCTCTTCTGATTGAGTGGCCTTTGGGGCCTGAGCTTGTGGACCATTTCGCCTTGATTGCCTTCGTCGATTCAGTACGGGCTGAAACTCATCTTCTTTGACTGGACCCGGCTCCTCAGAGGCTTTGGGGCAGCTTCTTGCGAAATGACCGTAATCATGACACCAGAGGCACTTAAAAGGAATCTGTTCGTAGTCCATCTCTTGGATATGGCACCAATCCCCCAGGGAGATATTAATGGCTTCCGAAAGACCTTTCTCAAGGTTAACCTCAACACAAATGCGAGCGCAGGTAAACTGGTCCCCTTTCGGCTCTGCCCTGTCCAGGAAACGCCCAAGCTTATTTCCAATGTCATTCAGAGAACTTTTCCCCCAGAGATGCAAGGGAAGGTGAGGCAGCCTAACCCAGACAGGGGCTGTGGTGATCTCGGCTTCGGGGTTGAAGTCCAGAGTCCAGGGGGCTAAGAACAGTCCTCTCGGCCCCATAAAATAGGGTCCAGATCGGAACACTAGATCACAATCCTCTTTGCTCGCGAATCTGAAGACAAAAAACCCCCTGCCTACAGCTGACAGAGAGACGCCTCCCTGCATCAGCGGCTCCCAATGATCAATCGTCCATGCCTCCACCATTTTGGGGCTAGGCCATAATCCCGTAAACTTTCCGATGAGGGCCTTGTCTGCTAGATGGAGGGAAATCTTGCATGGCTCCTCTGGAGATAGCTCCAGAGAAGGGATCTCCTCCATCCTCTTAACAAACTTGGACGGGAGAGAAGGCTTGGATTTGGGTCCTGCCGAGCAGACCAACGCTTTGAATGCTTCCAATCTGGCTTTTCCTCTCTCGCCATTCAGATCTGGGGCCATTGTATTAGGTCGTCGACCTCCAGCAAGTCCAGTCGCAGCGGCAAGCACGCATGCAAAAATCGGCGGACAGTCCACGCAGGATCGCTTTTGAAGGTGTCGTTTTGCGTCCCTGTACGCAGGGAACCTTACCGACTGCTGCCGTCGAGGATCCTCGCTCCTGCACACGAAAACCAACGCTTAGGCGGCTAGGGTTTGGTCCCTAGCCGCGGAGAAATCCGAATCGGCTCATCTCGTTTCACTGGATCTAATAAAATATTCAATACATTTCATTTGTGTGTAATACTATGGTAAGTTAGTTAGTATCTATTGAGATTAAAATTTCAGATGAAGAAAAATGTATCAGTTTATTGTGTTCTTTACCAGACTCGTGGGATAGTTTGGTTGTGGCCATAGGTAGTAATACAACTTCCTTGAATTTTGATGAAGTGGTCTCATATTTGTTGTTGGAGGAGACGAGATGAAAGAATATGGAAGGACAGAGAACAAACAAATTATTTGCAAGAGCACGTTGCTAGGAAAGAAATAGATCTAAGTTATCAAGTGGGAGATCTAAGTCTAAGGGAAGATCTAAATCTCCCAGAAATTTTGTAAAGGTACATTGGAGATGTGGAAAACAATGGTACTACAAGAAGCAATGTAGATCCAAAGTTGAGAAAAAGAAGGGATCTGAAGAATCTCCTTCTACAGAAGAAAATACCTCCAAGGAAGGAGGGGATGTGTACTTGGATTCTTCAACCACACATGCAGATCATGAGGCATGGTTGGTTGACTCTAGTGCATCCTTTCATATGACTCCCCACAGGAAGTGGTTTTGCGAATATGAAAGGTATGATGGAGGTAATTTTTTCTTAGGTGATGATTCAACAACCAAAATCATAGGATGAGGAAAAGTCAAGTTGAGTCTCATAGATGGAAGGATTAGAACACTTCATGGTGTTCTGCACATCCCAATTTTGGCCAGAAATTTGATTTCTGTAAGCAAAATGGACGATGCAGGGGTAAAAACAATATTTGAAAAGGAAACATGTAGGATGGTTCGAGGAGAAATGGTGTTGCTCAAAGGAGTTCGGTTTGGAACTCTGTATAAGCTGCAAGGAATCACTATTAGTGATGGGTGTAATAGTTCCATTTTTCCTGATATTGGAGTTGAAGAAGAAAGAACTCCTACAGTCTCTGGAGAAAAGGTTATGTTGTGGCATCAAAGACTGGGGCATATCAGAGAGAAGGTTCTTCGACTACTACATGGTAAAGGTATGGTTGAAGGTATGTCTAACTGCTCTCTAGATTTTTTATTTCTGTGAACATTGTCTATATGGGAAGCAAAATCGGGTAAGATTCCCGTCTAGTGCAACGAGGGAAGAATGAATTTTACAGCTAGTTCACAGTGATGTTTTTGGACCTATGTCAGTTCCATCATTGGGAAAATTTGTGTACTATGTCTCATTTATAAATGACTTCTTGAGGAATACTTGGATATATTTCCTCAGGAAGAAATCTAAAGCCTTTGATGGGTTTAAAGAGTTTAAGGCTCTTGTTGAGAATCAAACAGAGAAAATAATTAAGGTGCTAAGGATAGATAATGGAAGAGAGTTATACAGGAATGAATTTGAAGAATTATGTAAGAAGTGTGGTATAGCAAGGTAGAAGACTACTCCATATACACCTCAGCAGAATGGAGTTGCAGAAAGGATGAACATGACGTTGATGGAAAAAGCAAGGTGCATGCTTAGTGGTGTCGGGTTAGGGCAAGAATTTTGGGCAGAGGCAGTGGGTATTGCATGTTACCTAGTCAATAGATCACCCTCATCAACGTTGGATGACAAGAATCTACAAGAGGTATGGACTGGTAAGGAACCTTCTCTCACACATCTCAAGGTATTTGGTTGTGATGCATATGTTCATGTTCCAAAGGAAAACATGAGTAAGATAGATAAGAAGGATGAAATGTGTATCTTTATTGGATATAAAGATGGTCTCAAAGGTTATAAGCTTTGGAACATAGAAACTAAGAAGGTAGTGTATAGCCGAGATGTGGTATTTAGAGAAATGAGGGATGTTGTTAAACAAGAAGTCCTACCCAGTAAGAAAGAACCAGAGAAAATAGAGTTTGATTTAAAGGATAATGAATTAGACTCTACAGAAGAACAAGAATCAGAAGAAGAAGATCCTCATACTCCAGTATTGAGGAGATCGGTTCGAGAAAGAAGGCTACCAGAAAGGTATACTCCATCTGATTTATGTTCAAATTTTTCTTTGTCTAGTACTCATGATGATCCTAGAAATGTCAGGGAGGCATCGGATTCAGAGGATGGAAATATTTGGAAAAGGGCCATGAATGAAGAAATGACATCTTTGGATAAGAATGAGGCTTGGGATCTAGTGGAGTTTTTGAATGGAAGAAATCCCATTGGCAGCAAATGGGTATTCAAAAAGAAGTTGAATGCATAAGGAAAAGTGGAGAAATACAAATCTCGGTTAGTAGAAAAGGGTTATTCCCAGGTTGAGGGAATTGATTTTGGTGATATTTTTTCTCCTGTTGCTAAGTTAAACTCTATAAGATTTATGTTATATGTTGTTGCTACATTTTATTTTGAAGTAGAAAAGATGGATGTGAAGACAACATTCCTACATGGGGATCTGTAAGAATAAATCTATATGAAGCAACCAGAAGGTTATGTTGTGAAGGGAAAGAAGGAGATGGTATGCAAGCTGAAAAATTCCATGTATGGTTTAAAACAATCACCAAGGATGTGGTATAAAAAATTTGATACTTATATGGTGGGACTTGGATTCACAAAAAACAAATAGGATCATTGTGTGTATTTTAAATTAATTGGTGATCATTTGATTTATTTGGTCTTGTATGTGGATGACATATTAATAATATGAAACAACAAGGAGATTATCCAGGATGTGAAAACTCAGTTGTCCTCTAAATTTGACATGAAGGATCTCGGTGCTTCAGATTTCATTTTGGGCATGGAAATTAAAAGAGATAGGAAAAAGAGAAAAATCTAGTTAAATCAAAGAAAATATGTCGAGACAATATTGTAGAGGTTTAATATGCAAGAATGTAAACCGGTCAAGGTTCCTATTCCTGTTGGTGTAAATTTATCTGCGGATCAGTGTCCCAAGACACATGGAGAGGAGGAGGACATGTCTCGTGTTCCATATGCGAGTGCAGTTGGCAGTTTGATGTATGCAATGGTCTGTACTAGACCAAACATTGCACATGTAGTGGGATTTTTGAGCAGGTATATGTCAAAACCAGGGAAGAAGCATTGGACAACAGTAAAAAGGGTTTTCAAGTATTTGTGTGGCACTGCTAGCTATGGATTGTGCTATGAAGGAAGACCGAGATTGGATAGAGTGGTGTATATACATGGATTTGTGGATGTGGACTTAGCTGGAGATATGGATCATAGGAGATATACAAGTGGGTATGTGTTTAACCTGTTTGGAGGAGAAATAAGTTGGATGAGAAAAATACAAGCTGTAGTGGAACTTTCAACTACAGAAGCTGAATACATGGCAGCCACTCATGCAAGTAAGGAAGCATTATGGTTACAAATATTGTGTTCAGGTATTGGGTTGGCACAACAAGCTTTAAGATAGAGTGTGACAGTCAGAGTGCAATTTTATTGGCAAAGAACCCGACTTATCATTCAAAGACAAAGCATATTGATATTCAATATCACTTTGTGAGAGACATGATTGAAGAAAAAAAAGTATCGCTAATGAAGGTGGACACTTTGAATAATGTTGCAGACTCGTTAACAAAATTTGTGAGCACTGAAAATTTCTCTTGGTGTAGAGGATCCATGGGCACTACTTCCCTGGATTGTTGACTATGTAACCCTGTAACCCCCTCTATGCAAAGAAAACAACAAGTGGGAGAATGTTGGGTATGTGTTATATTCTTTGCATGAGTAGTAGTGTTCGTGCATTGTTTCGGGCATTCAGGGGGGTTAGAGGGGGGGCCGCTAGGCCCCCCCTTGGGGGGTGCAGGGGGGAAGCACCCCGGAAATGTTTTTTCCTGCCTTGAGAAACGTGTCACATATTTAGGTTCTTTTTCGACACATGATATTTTGCCAATGGTTTTCTCTTTCCGGTTAAGGAATTAGGGTTGTTGACTAATCCAGGTCATTGGGTTAGGGTTTTGTATTTCGCTGGCTTCTATATGTATATTGTATTGTAAACAATGTATCACAATGAATGAATATAAAATATGTCGGTTTTCTCGGTTTGGGTTTCCAGGGGAAAAATATCTGTGTAATGTTTGTATTTTCCATTGTATCATTTTTATTCTTTTACTGAAAATCTGTTTGTAGAAAATATTGTACAAGGATAAAATATACAATTTTGTCATGCTGCTAGAGTTTAACACTTTAGAGGGTTTCCCTTGGATACCTCTAAACTCAATTTCCTTGCCTTCTAAGGAAAATATCATGAAAAGACCTTGAACATTAAGGACCATTTTTCTCAATGATTATAACCATTGGACCCCTAATATAAGATCAACACCACCCATTTGGATGGAAATCATGGGACTATCCAACAGATACTCCCTCATATTGAGCTTAATACTATGGAACTTCCCTAAACAATTTATGGTACCTCCATTTGCAATCCTTACTTGGGAATTTGGTGATGGAAATACAAATAAATTGAGACTTTTTGATAATTTGTAATTGATGAAGTTATGGGTACTACCAGAATCAATCAACATTGTTAACTTTTTTTTGATATAACCTTCTATCTTGAGGTTTTTTGGAGTATTTATGTCGACCAATAGATGACAAGATATCGTTGGAGTAGTCTCTTCTAGATATAGATCTTGTGATGGTTCCAATTATTGAACTTCTTCCTCTTCATGGTCTATGTAGAATAATTTCTTCTCACTGCATTTATGCCCCTTATTGTACTTGCTATCACAATTGAAACATAACCATTTTTATATTCTTTCATCTATTTTCTTAGGTGTCAACCTTGATAGTGTAGTGAGGTCAAGAGAGGGAACATGGTGCTCTTTATAGTTGTTAGCAGAAACCCTTCTAGTAGCCATATTTTTGTTTTCCACTTTCCTTGCCATAATTAAAGCATGCTCTAGGGATTTAGGTTCGAAGAGATGTATGTCATGTTGAATGTTCTCTTTTAAAGTTCCCATAAAGAGATCTAACAAAATATTCTCTGGAATGGTATTTATCCTGAGACTGAGCTTTTGGAATTGTTGAATCTACTTTGTAATTGAAACTTTTTTCCAAATATTTATCAATTGGCTAAATAATGTATTACTCTTAATATCCCCATAGTGTTCTCTCAATTCCTCCGTAAAAATGGACCAAGAGATAATATAATATTTTTTTCTTTCACAAAGCCATTGATACCAAACAAATTGATTATTTACTTTTTGTAAGATTGGCACTTGGTGTAGATCAAAGAATTTCTCCATATGGAAGATCCATGTTATAGGATCTTTACCATCAAACTTCCTCGTATCGATATTCAGAATGAAATAATCCTTGGTGCCACATTGAAACCTCAATGATGTGGATATTGGAGTGATGAATGATTATGATATTCCATATTTGTGCTCTCCAATTGTGATAAAATATTACCCACATGTGATTGAGTCTCAATACCATCATTATCCTTATTTTCATGATTTCCTTGGATCTCCATATCCCTTTTAGGGATCCTATGTAAGAGAATGGTTTCTATAGACTTCATGGATTTTTACATTTCATTCATGGATATTTGTATTTCTTCATTATTTTCATTGTTCTTATTTTCCATTTGTTCCATCTTCTTTTCCATCTCTTGAATTTTTCTTTGTGTGTTTACCACCTCATAACTTGTTATTGACCTGTCACTCAAATCCTTAAGATGACCCTCCAATTTGGATAGCTTGTTATGTATCTTCTCATTTTCTTCATGAGTTATATATGATATTTCCAGAGGTTTAATTGGTGTTGAATTTTTTTTTGGAGCCATGTGGGATAAAAATAATAATACTCCATTTTTTCTTTATCACAAATTTTGAATAACCAAAAATATATATTCCAATAAAAAGTTATGCCAAATGTAAGTTACGTACCTTTCAAACCCTAATTTTGGAGACTCTAGATGGTTGACATTTTTCCTAATATATCTATGAAATTTGAATCCTTTTGAGTCTGAAATTTTGGTATGTACTACTTTGGTATTACTTATTAAACTTCTAAAAATTTCATAGTCTAAATCTCCATTGATAAAAAGTTATATCAAAAATACCAAAATGACTTGTTTAAGACTAATTTAAATATTAGTAAACAAGCCTAGATTCCAAAATTTATATCTCATAAATTATAATGATTCAAAATCTGAGTTTTTTTCCATATGTAATTTCCTATGTCTCCTCGTGATTATGAAAATTTTTGAGTTTGAAACTTCACCGAATTTTTTTATAGCGAAAATAAAATTATGGCTCATTTGAGACCAATTTTAGGACTAGCCACAAACCCTAACTTCCACATAATATATCTATGAAACTATAACAACAAAAAACATAAAATTTGGACCATATGTGACTCTCTATGTCTCCTCATTCACCTCCAAATTTCTCTATTTTACTCGTTCTATAAAAAAAGTATAGCGAAAATTCCAAGATGTTTCAGTTGAAGGAGTGAAACCCTAGGATCTTATGCTTTGATACCAAATGTTATGAACCAAGTGCCTTGAAAATGATAAAAATTCAATGAATACAATCCAATTTGAGGGGGAAACCTCCTTTTACAATATAACCAATTCAAAACACAAGATGAGACAATCCTAAGATCAGGTCTCCTTGGTATATATATAGAAGACAAAGGGTACAATTATAATGAAAGAGTATAATGAAAGGTTGTAGCCGACCTATTAATATAACACTAGAAATATAATAACTCAATATCTAGGGCTTAATATAAAGGGGTTTTATTCTTAACATGGGGATTTTTTCTAGGGCTTAACATTTTGAATTCATTCTTGGGTAGGACTTCCTAAGGATAACTTAGGTAGTTCTCATGTTGTTTGTGGATAGTTGGAAATACTTGGTGGATGGAAGTCTTGTGTTTTGTGCACAACAACAAGCTTGACAGAAGGGTGCAGTTGGTGTTTTGATGGGAGAAGAGGGTGGCTTAGTGCCTGTAACTTATCTCTATGTTGCAGTGTTGATGGGAGAAGTGGATGAGGGTGGAATGGGTATGCATGTTCCACTACCACTTGTCAATGTGTTGAACAAGTTTGCAAACCAAATTCTAGTCTTTTCCAAAAGTTCTCCAACCTAGGCACACCATTCATCATCCTATTGATATTGAACTAGGATCGTAGCCACTTGCGAAGGCTCCTTATATATTTTCTAGAATAGAGTTGGAATCATTAATGATGTTATTGAGAAATCTAATTGGTGCCAACTTTATCAATCCTCAATGTTCCCATTATGGAGCAACGGTCCTCTTATAAAAGAAGAAGAAGGACACAACATAGTTGATGATGTTCTTAGACTATGGTGCATTAAACAAGCAGGCCACCAAGAACCAATATTTGTTACCTTTAACAATTGATTTTTTTAATAAGTTGGGATAAGATGAAAGTTTTCTCAAAGTTGTATTTTAGGCAGGGATACTACCAAGTAAGGATCATTGAAGGATATGCGGTGAAGATAACTTGCATAATAGAGTATGGTAATTTTGAGTTTCTTGTTACTCGTTTTGGGTTGTGCAATGTTCTTGATACCTTTTACATATTGATGAATGATGTGCTCATATTATTCTTAGACCCATTAGTCATGGTTATCTATTTGAACGACATTATGGTTTTTAGTGAGAACATGGAAGATCATAAGAGGCATTTGGTAGAGGTATTTGAGGTAGAATCAAATTTACTTGAAGAAGTCCAAGGATGCATCCACATGGATTGAGGATTGGGAGGAGTTGTGAATATTCCATGAAGTAAGGATTACCCTTGGGTTGGATAACTATTACCGCAGGTTCATTGAAGCTTACAATAAGTTTTCAACACCATTTATTGACTTGTTCAAGAAGGATAGACCATGAAATTGATCGAGGAAGTGTTGAGTAACATTCTATAAATTGAAGCACATACTTGTGATGGAGCATGTGTTGAATCTGTTAGAATTTGAGTGGACATTTTAGGTGTATATGGATTATTTATATTTTCTAATGGAGAATTTTTACTGTAGGAATATTAGCTATTAACATAATTGAGAGAATAAAGCTACAAAATTATGAAGAGAGGTACCCTATTCATGAAAAATATATGATAGTAGTTGTTCATTGCCTATAAGAACGAAGACACTACTTGTTAGGAAAGTTGTTTGTGGTGAATACAAACAATGTGGAAACAAGTAAATATGCCTCTCATTGGAAGTTGTCACCGAAGCATTCATGGTGACAATACTTCTTAACAAAGTTTGACATGACTGTTGAGTATCATCTAGGCAAGTTCAATGTTGTCAAAGATGCCATGAGAAAAAAGGTGCAACTCGTATTAGTTGAGGAGGTTGAAAAACATTTATTGACGCCTATGGAAAATCAAGGAAAAGTTATGATAGACTTTAAAGATAATATCAAAGAAGGTTTAGAGAAGGATCCCACTACTTTAAACATTATGAAATTATGGAAAGAAGAAAAAAGGAGGAATTTTGGGTGGACAATGGATTTATGTACTTTGGTGATCACATGTATTTTCTTAATTCATTTAACCTTTAGAAGGAGTTCATGAGAGAGTGTCATGATTTGTTTTGCATAGGGAACCTAGGGTAATGAAGGACAATGGTGTTACTAGAATGAGGTTATTAATGTGAACATATGAGGTGATATGTTGAGGAATACATCCAAGCTTCTCTTGTGTGCCAACAAGACAAGGTAGACAACAAAATGTACGTATGTCCACTCCAACCTTTACCAATTCCAGAGAGACTTTAGGAAAGTGTCTCTATAGAATTCATCACTCAATTAGTTGTTTCAGAAGGTTATAATGGGATATTGGTTGTGGTGGACCTGTTTTCCAAGTATGCAATATTCATTCCAATGAAGGTTCCTTGTGTAGTAAAAAAGGTTGCGAAGATAGTCTTCGTGAATGCTGTTAAGTTTTAGAGTCTCACATTGAACATTATATCATACATGGATACAAGATTCATAAGGAGATTTTGGATGGAGTTGTCCATACTTGTTGGAACCAAGTTTTTGATGAGTTCGAGTTATCATCTATGATCGATTGGAAAATATAATGTATCACTGGCCTTTTGGAGGATTACTTAAGGAATATTTTTTTATAGACCAACTCAACTAGCTAGAGTTATTGGATGCAAACTCTTTAGTTAAAACATGTAGAAGAGTTCATCTTCTGGGTGTAGTTTGTTTGAGTTACCTAAAGGGTAGTAGTTGTTGGCACTTTAAATAGTGTAACAAAGATACTATGGGTGAAACCCATCAACCTTGGGTTTTATTAAAATATGGCATGACAAAGTGGGATTGGAATGCATCCAATTGATGAAGGTGTTCAAGAGGATGAATTGTTGGGAAAATGATGGAAAAAGAGAAATGGAGTTTCATGTTGGTAACATGGTCATACTCAATTTGGGTAGAGAGTAATTTAAGTCACCAATTGGCAAGTCTCATGCATTTCTACGATGGTTTGAAGGACCATTTAAGGTTCTTAAGAAGATTGGGAACATTGCATACAAATTGGACCTGTTGAAGAATATGTGATATCACCATTGGTTTTCCATGTTAGTCAATTGAAGCATTGTAGGACTGATGAAGGTGAGCCTATTAGGGTAGGCCCCATCAAAGGGATTTCATGGATCCCAGATGGATCATATATTGAAGTGGATAAGGTATTGGCATAGAGGACCACACATTCTGGTAAGAATTAGTGGTAGGAGTACTTTGTTAGATGGAAATATGTTGGTTACTACTCCCTCTTCCTACTTCTTAGGCTGAACCAGGTTCAGATCTAAACAAGCTTCCAACAAAGCCCTATAAAACTATCGTCCCTCTTGGTAAACTAGAAGGAAACATAACACACAAAGTGTACTACGTAGTCTCACCTGAGATAGTTATGTGGGTGACTGCAATGCTTAGGTGTTTGCAGTCTAGGAAAGAGTGGGGATTTGGGATTATACTTAGTGATCTTCATTCATTTAATATAAAATCCATCTATATTATATACTATGTCATTCTTTATTAATACATGTGTTCGTACAGGGGCAGACCCGGGGTTCAATGCTTCAACAACACACCAACAAAACCCTAATTATCGGCCCTTTCGGCAACACCTGTGAAACAGGTGAAGTCTCACCCGAGGTAGAAGCAGGGGGCGTTATAGGACTCAGGTGTTTGTAACCAAGCTGGGATATAGATATGTGATAATAACACTTCGCAAGGTATTCTAGCAACACTTAGAAGGTGATATGAATGAATTCATTAGCTTTATTAACATCATAGAACAAACCATAAGACAAATCGACGCAATAACAATAAAGATACTTCAATCATTTAGCACAGAGCACTGAGTTAGATCTAACATTCATTCATTCTTAACACAACTAAGCATTAAGCATCAACATATCTATCTAACATACATAATAAGGAAATGATTGAGAAGATTCATAACATAACCAACAAAGCACAAAGCAAACCAAAGACACAATATGTACGTGGTTCACCCCAGTTTGGGGATACATCCACCAACTGCTTCATCTTCTTTATTATTCTTCAATCTCTTACATTCATCCGCTCCTGTGCACTAAGCCATAGATCCAAGCTTCACATCAGACAGGATATTTGCGCACTGAGCACCAGATCCTCCTTCCCAAAACTAGGTCAAGGTACAAAGACAACTTCTCTATTGAGCACAGAGCCTTACATGCACATTTTGATGCATAAAGAAACTCAGAACTACTTGCACTTAGCTACCAAGACTTCACTCTTACATTGCTTGACTTCTTCTACCTTACAATATTACTTATTTATACTTTTACAATTCCTTACAAAAAGGCCTAAACATGGGTAAACCCATGGGATGACATCCCATAAACCATTACGAAACCCTAAAGAACCCCTTGCTGGGTCCACATAGCCCACAAAACAAGTGATATCTACGATCTCAGCTCTGCCTAGGTGCTCCATCTTCGACTAGCCTGTCGAAGTCCAAACGTGGTCCAAACCTAACCAAGGTTTCCTCAAAACTTGGTTGAGGGCCAACAACCCCCCAACACTCACCTATGACTCGTCCTGAGTCACTCAGGTCTATCCAATGTCGCTTCGAAGGCCTCGAGCTTCACTCAAGTTGCCTCGACTTGCTGCTTCACCTGAGCCTCCTGCTCAACAAGCTCTTGGATCATTTTCTCTGTAACAGGCCCTTCTAGGAGCTATTTTGTTGTCGCAACCACTTGGTCCAATTGCGAGCCTTGTCCTTCAATTTCTTCAAACACCTTGCAGGCTTAATCCTGCACAAGTTGTAGTTTATGTGCGACTTCCATTACTCTACCTTGGATGGAAGTAATCTGTTGTTGTACAATGTGCTTCTCCTAAGACCTATTCATTCTTTCAACTGTGGTGAGCAGCTTCATCTGCGCCTACACGAAGAAGGTCTACTGCTGCGCCTCTTGTAATTGTGATTCCAATTTCCTTATCTTTGGATCTTCTGCGAGGCGTTCATAATTTTGCGTGCTTCTATCACTCAACTATTTTCATTCTAAGGCGAGGGCTCCGATCCTTACTACTGCGTTCTTATCGGCTTCCTCCCTTTGATCGTGCACTTCTTGTGGGGTGCTCGGTACTGCTTAGATCTCCAACTCCATTATCCTTGCTTGAAGCTGCTAGATGGCCTCAATGAGCTTCACCACTTGAACCTCGACTGACTCGTGTTCCTCCTATGCCAAGCTTGGCATAGAGTGAAGTGATTTACTGACAGCTTCCTTAATCGTGGCCCGTTCTTCAAGCAACTTATCTTTTTCTTTCTGTAGCAGGACTTTTTCCTCCTGGACCATCTCCTGAACTCTTCCTTCTCATTTTCATAGGCAATTACACAGTATCACGCTATGAGTAATTTTTCTAAGACTTCCTCTTTCTCTTGTTTCAAGGATTTTGTATCCTTCTCCTTCTCTTCTTGGACTTTCTGGAGTCGAGCCTCAGTCACATCTTGAATAGCTTGTTGTATTTCCTTTAGTTCCTTCTTGACCCTTTCATACAACTCCTCCTGCTTCGCTTCATATATCTACAATATTTCCTCGGAATCATCCTCCATGGCTCCGTGGACCAAGATGATGTCATCCTCCATGAGTGTGGCCTCTAGCTAGGGCTTGCTAGTGCGCGTCTTCTTTATTGCTGAAGGTTTCTGTGGAGAAGCCTTCCTCTTATGCAGTGTTACTGTTTCAGTAGGGGGATATTTTGACGGTATATCTTTTCCTTCTCCTTGTTTTTCTCCTTCATCCACTCCTCCTTGTACATTTGCTTCGTCTCCTCCTCCTATCGAGCCAGATCCATTTTCTTCAAAAGCGTTGTCCTCCTCATCAGTCTCTATATTCTGTACTTCCTACTGTTTCTTCTTCTTCTTCACACTGGACTGTCTGACATGCTCGACCTGAGTGACGAGGGGACTTTCTATGATGTCAATGATGGAGAGTTCTGCATCAAAAGGTACAAGGAACTCCTCCAGCCACTCCTTCGTGATATTCTCCATGTCTTCGTCTGTTATCTTGTAATATGACTGTAACTCTTCCTTTCTCTCGTCTTTGCACGCATTGATATAGATAAAATGGTGATATGCACGAAACTTGGCTATCGGTCTGTATTGGTGCAAGGTGTGTGGTGTCATGCACGAAAATGCTTCAATGGAAACCTTCAATTGCTGATAGTATGCATGGAACACATCGTTCGACTTCCATTTCTTCGATATGTCATTGGTGTACCACAAGGTATAAAACCTAGCAACCAACGACTCCGATGGTTCAATCTCTGGAAAGGTGGCTCCTTCAGGCATTTTCTCAGTGACAAATGCAATCAACACGAGAAACCAACTGAAGTGGAACTCATATCCCTGATCCCGATCTTTGCAACAGTCCTTCTCGAGTTCATTGACAAGGTAACTTACCCAATTCATGATCCAGGTGGATATCGGGGGCCACCCACCTTTTCCAAATGGCTCAAAACAGTTTTCTGGCCATTTTGGCAATTTACTATTTTTAGCAGGTTTTCACTTCCGAGGCCATTTTGAGGGCCTAAATGAAGTTTTTTTGATATAGAGGTTCTCAATGATAGTCGAAGGCATAATTGAGGCCCTAAAATGAATCTTCTCGACGATACCTTTCCAACGAGCTATCACACGCCTAAAACGGAGATCGTATGCAAAAGTTACGACCCCGGGAAGTTGATGCACCAACTTACCCAAACGGGGCCCACATGACTTTTGGCGCTTCATCTCCTAGGGTTAGGTTTTTGGATGTCTAGGAATTTTGACATTCCCGATTATTGTAAAAAGGCCTCCAGAGCCTCATTTTAACCATCTTCTTGTGAATGCGAGTAGCCGTCACATCTCTTCTCAGAGATAAGCTGCCACCATTCTAGCGAGTCTTTCACTCTGTATTTTTACAATCTCTGTACATTTCTCTAATTAATAGAAATCGTGTATTACTGTATATCTGTGTTTATGGTTGCATCTCTGATACATTTCTGTTCTATTATTGAATATCTGCAATATCTCTGTTCATTTCTTTATTATATCTCCGCTCTCATTTCGTGCCGAAAATAATCCGGATCAATTCATCTGCATTCCCTCCACACATTTTACTACGAGGTCCACCACGAACCCGGTGACCTGTGTGGGGTGGTATTTCTTATGATATTGCTAGATATGAGTTGGAAAGTGAGGTGCACTATGCCATCCTGGATAGAGGCTACCTTGTAGCCTTGCTTTCCCTTTTCGACTTCGTGTCATACCTGACTTCGGCATCCCTCAATGCTCGGCTGAAATAGGCCACAGGCTACTCTAGCCCAATCTCGTTTGTCTATAATAAAAAAATAGCCACCGTGTCAGGTGAGGCAAAGGAGAAAATAAGGAAATCCTTTGAGTAGTTGGGACTAATAATCACAGGGGCTTCAGTCAAGGCCTTCTTTATTTTCTCAAAGGAATTTCGTGATTCAGAAGTCCACCTCACTTCATTTCCTTTTCTTAACATGGCTGTTATAAGCTTTATCTCCTCAGCAAATTTAGGCACAAACCTCCTCAGAAAATTAATCTTACCAAGGAAATATTGGACCTCTTTCTTGGACCTCGGGACTGATAAGGCTTGTATTGCCTCAACTCTGCTAGGGTCGATCCTGACTCCTTCCGCTGATACTATGTGGCCTAGTAACTTTCCCTCCTGCATGGTGAACATAGATTTCTTGGGGTTTAATGAGATGCCAAAACTCCTGCATTTCAGGAAAACCTTCTTGAGGTGACAACAATGCTCTTTATCAGATTTTGAAAACACTGTGATGTCATCCAGATAGACGACCACAAATTTATCCTTTTCCCCAATGAAAGCTATGTCCATGGCACGCTGAAATGTTGCCCTTGCATTCATTAATCCAAACGACATCTTGGCATACATGAATGTGCCCCATGGAGTGGTAAATGTTGTCTTTTCCCTGTCCTCAGGAAGAACAGAGACTTGATTGCATCCAGAGAAACCATCAATCATGGACATCCTGGATGCTCCTGTTACCCTCTGCAGTATATATTCCATCTTTGGTAAGGGGTAGTTATCCTTTCGTGAGCTCCTATTCAGATTTCTGAAGTCTACACAAAGTCTGATTTCTCCATTCTTTTTCCTTACTGGTACCAAGTTGGCTACCCACTCTAAATATCTCAGTGGTACAATGATCTGAGCTTGAAGCAACTTCTTTACTTCCCTCTCCATGATAGGCAGCAGCATAGGATTGATCTGTCTCAACTTCTGCCTGAATGGCTTTTCCTGTTCTTTCAACAGGATTTTATGCTCGATGACAGAGGTGTCATATGTTTTGAGGTCTTCGTAGGTCCAGGTGAAAACATCAGCAAATTCCCTCAAAATTCCAATGTATTCGGACCTCTGCTCCTTTGTCATACCTCTTGACAATTTGACAAACTTGGGCTCACTCTCGGTGCCAATGTTGCACTGAATAATACCAGCATCATCCTTCGAGATTTCCCCCTTTAATGACACATCATTTCTATCAAAAATCCTTTCCAAAGGAACCAGTCCCCTTGGAATATGGTTGTTGGGGAGTTGCACAATGTCATGCTTTGCTATTTTTCTCAGCAACTTACCCCCATCAAGCCCTTTTTCAGAGACAGAATCTTGGTTGATATGCATCTCTGAAAATTCTTCGACAGTCTCCAAGAACTTATTGATCTCGAGATCATCCTCGAATACCTTCCAATGTTTGATGTTGTTAGGTATGGAGGGTTTGTATTTTACCTCTACATCATATCTGAATTTGGGCAGCAAGGGCACTTTGAAATTGCTTGCTGACATGGCCAAGGAATCTGTTGCTATGTTATCTTCTCTTGGGATGAAAGAAATGTTAAATGCTGAGAAGAAACTGTCAATTAGGTACTATACCTCATTTTTGTAACTCCTGAGTTGAGGATGCTTAGCCTGATAAGCGCTTCTGATCTGTTGGACCACCAACTCTGCATCACTGAACACTGCTACCTCCTAAATTCCCATTTCCCTCGCAGCTCTTAATCCCAGAACAAGAGCTTCATACTCTGCCACATTGTTGGTAGCTTCAAATTCTAGTTTGTACAATAGAGATATGGTTTCCTGAGCAGGTGATATAAAAAATACCCCAGCACCAACACCTTCCCTGGAAGAGGCTCCATCAAAGAACATTTTCTAGATGGGGGTGATGGAGAGAGGAAACCTATGGGAAATGGTGGGCTTCTTTCTGAGCTTAAGAGGGGGCTCGGGAGCATGGGTGAGTTGTAGCAAACTAGAACCTAAATCAGTGTCTAAGGAAAAAATGGGATGGTTGGTAGGATTAGCTTCGTCACTGATTATATAGGCCAATTGGGCTTCTCTATATAGCCTCCTATGTTCTCCCCCAAACACTGGGATAGTAGCATAGGTTAGTTCCATCTGCAAATTCCCCCCCAATCATTTAATCCAATATCTTGATAACAACATACCGAACTTGGGGGGGACATCAACCACTACAATATCCATGACCACACTTTTCATGGGCAACTGGAACAGGGTCACGACCAGGTCTTTGATAACTCCTAGACATTGAACTTTTCTGGAATCAAAGGAATAAAGGTCATGATAGGCTCAGGTGAATTTTAGCCCTAACTCTTCCATTACAGTTTTGGGCATGAGGTTATGAGAAGCCCCTGAATCCATCAAGTAGTTGTGCAGTACCTTGTCATGTATGTTCAAGGAAGTGTAGAAGGGAGGGGACGAGTCATTCCTGTCTTCTACCATAGGACCTAAAATAACTGCAGGCTTTTCTTCTTGCAAATTGATGGAGTCTGTGGGAAGGCATGAGGCCTCAGACTGCAAAATCTCAGAGAAGCATTTTCTGAACCCTTCACATTTAATCAATTTGGTTAGGGGGACAGGGATTCTGATCTTTTGAATTTCATGCTCTAAATTAAAAGAAGATGTAAGCTTCGGGATTTCTCTTATTTCGGGAACATGACTCTAGACTATGGGAGAGAGGGGTTGGTGTTTCTTACCTTTGTGACTATCTGCTACTTCATTAGCATGCTTCTCTATTCTATTGGACTGCTCAAGAACATCAGGTGTTACTGCCTTCTTCTGGGACCTTAGGTCATACCTGCTTTGGTGGCCACTAGTCTTGTTTTCCTTGCTCAACTCATTTAGTTGAATGTCCATGAGAGACTCCTCATATGATGATTGAGTGAGATGAGGAAAAGGAGGAGTGTCCCCGAAGCAATGGATTTCAGGATTGAGCTCATCTGTTTCCCCTTCTTCCCCCTCGGCCACAAAATTGTTTTGAAAAGGGGCCTAAATTTTCTGGTCTTCTCTGTCTCTTCCCCTTTCTCTTTGCACAGTCGGGGAAGTAATATTGTTTGGCCTCCTAAAACCTCCTTTGTTTTTGGTGTTTTGGGGGCCCTTGTATGCTTTCCTACCTTCCACCTTCATTCTCTCCATCTCTGCAGACAAAGACTTCACCATCCTAGTCAGTTCATTCACTTGAGGGTGGGGCACCAATGGGCCAGAAGTTGAGGCTTCTGATATTCCCTTTCTTCTGTCTGTGTCAGCCTTGTTCCTCAGTCTATCAGGTGCTACTACATTGGATTCCACTTCTATGGCCGCATATTGCATTTGAGCCAAGGATGTGGCTCTTCTTTCTCTCAATAAAAGACAGAAATCGGGGCCAAACGCACTAGCATAAGAAATCTTGGTTGAGGCTTCTGAGGGCTTTATTTTGGCAGGGATTTTATTATACATCTTATTGAATCTTTTGGAGAAGTCGGAGAAAAAATCTCCTTCCATCTTCTTCAAAGACCTGAACTCAGTCATGTAATACATGAAATCCTTCCTATCTCCCCACTGCCTCAAGAAAGCACTATCCAGGGCTTCGATCCCAACAATAGATCTGGGGGCCAATCCTCTAAACTATTTCCTCACCTCGCCATCCAGGCTCTGGATGAAGATTCTCATCCAGACATATTCATTTTCAATGTTCAGGTCATCTGCATAACTGTAGAAAGCAACCAGGTGCTCTTCTGCAGTTATGTCCCCTTCCCCAGTGAACTTGGGCACATACTTCAAGTAATCTCCAGCAGGGAGAGGATTCACAGGATGAGGTAGGATTAAGGGAGCGTATCTGGCAGTGACTATGGCATCCATTCTATTTAGAGGGGGATTAGTACCAGCCATAGGAATATTAGGTGGAGGAGAACTTGGAGGAGAAGGAGTTCGCGAAAGGGCTATTGGGAATGAGTCTCGAAGTGGAATGGGAAACAAAGGGGATTTAAGGAGAAGGCTAGTGGGTTCAAATCAACAGATGCTTCTCTTCGTGCAGGAGTGGGGAAATCTTCAGCGGTCCTGGGTCTATGCAAAAGTACAACTTCAGAGGAGAGGGGAGTGACAAGGATTTCTCCCTCCCCCAGACTAGGAGGGGAAAACTCAGCAGGAACACTCCCAAAATTCAGGAAACGGGAAACCTCTGAAGGAGGTCTATTATAAAACTAAGGAGGGAAAAAAGGAGTTCCTATAGAAGGAGATGGCAGATTACCTGGTTCGGTAGTGGAAGCTTCTTCTTTGGAGGCCTTTCCTTTTCGGAGGACCACCTCTGGATCAGTTTCAGGTGTAGCTAGAGGCAGTTGTGGATGAGACCATGTGTGTCTACCTCTAAAAGCCACAATTAACTCGGCAGGTTCACTGCAGTGGAGTCATCACAATGGAGTCACCAAGTGCACAGTAGAAATCTTCAAAGGCTCTGATACCCGATGCACCTTTAGAATCAGAGGCTCAATGTCGTTCAATCCCAGGGAAAATTTTCAACTTCGTCCCCGGCAACGGCGCCATAAATGTTAGCATCAGAAGTCACCCCTGGATTGCTTGCAGGAGCAGAGCCCAATGCCCATCAGTTTTATGTCACGATTTGTTTAATGGGGTGATCAGATGGGTAAAGACTCAAGAAGATATAGCTTTAAATCAGGAAACCGGGCCTGGTATGTAGAAAGAAAGGGAGGTCTTGATCCAACTTCCATCAGTAAATGATTAAAGGGTGATAGATGGAATATTTGTGAGAAGGGTGAGAAAAACTACCTCAGGCGACAAGCCTTCGAAAGCTTAGGGATGAAAAAATTAGATACCAAGATCCTCTTGGTCCAGAGCTTCAAGGGGCTGAAGGGTGACTCAACTGGATCCTCCAATTCCAAGTCGTTTGTGCTAAGAAAGTCACAAGAGCCAATTAGAAGCAATGCAACTGTTATAGTGATCCAACCTACATCCTATAACAGCTACAACTCAACTGGATCCTCCAATTTCAAGCTGTTCTAACACAGTAAACAAAGAGATGGAAAAGAGGCTGACATCCATAAAGTAAGAAATCTCCAATGCCTTATACATTAACCAGAGCGACCTGCGCTTTATCAAAACTTTACAATCGGGAGCCTTGCTCAACCATCGATAGATTACAAAATACAAAGACTGAGTCTATATACTTAGGAAAATTCACCTCACAGAGGTGTGCCCAGTCACCCAAGGCTTGGTGTCCCTTCATTCAAACTCGTACTGATATCTTTCTTCAAGCGCCACCTTAACTACGCATGGCTCCTGCAAGGAGGGTAGCTGAGCCATTAAGTGTTGGGCTAGCGTGTGTAGACTTCTTTGTCTAGTTGAGGACTTCGACATGGTTTCTTTGGAAAAATCAGTACATATGACCTCTTCGAGCAGACCGCTTGCCAGACCCTCCATTCCTCACACTTAATGAATGAAAGGATATTTCAACCACTCGTTCTCATTTTCATTTACTCCAAGTGAAAACCAGGATCGAGGTCGCATCAGATGGTGCATGGAGATCATGATGATCCTTTCAGTGACCAGACTCGACGCCTTTGGCCCCTTTTTGCACAGTTCCTTTCTTTCTTAGTGACCACAGGCTATGACCCTATGTTTATCCCCAAAGTGCTTTCGATGTTCGCGAATGGAAGGAGTCAATCCTTGCTCATTCACAGTTGCGATGAGAGAAACGACGAGATGGCTTACTTGGGCACCACACATCCCTCTCATATCTGACGGTTCTGAACTCACTCGACAATACTGTGGGCCCGGGTCCTGGACACTCCCGGCACCTCGTGCATCGAAAAATGACGGAGCTGCTCTTTGCGCCTTGAAATCACGATGGGTGAAATGGCGAGGAACCTAATCGTGTGCCAGGTGTCTCCTATGGATGGATGGTTGAGATTGCTTCATGATACCGCGGGTCCGACTTTGGGCACCTTCGACGCTTCGGGGTTCGGGGTTTCGAGATGCAGAATGATATGGAACTCTTACCCTTTGAACTCGCGACTGCCGAAAAGCCGACACTACTAGATCTCGCGCCACGCATCCTTTGGATGGATGGTTGTTATCCTTCCATGCATACAATATGGGTGCGATCTATTTGCGCTAATTTCAGCGCAACTCCGCTATCCACGATTTTTCTCCGACCGTCGACCTGCTCGTATGGATGAATCTGGACCGTCGACGATATAACTTTGCCCGCTTACTTGCTTGAAAACCTGAAATGAGATTTTTCCGTGTTGCGCTCGGGTGCTTCTCATGCAACTTGCAGACCCGAATATCCTTGTGCCTCGAACAAGAAATGTTACTAACACTTACCTCTTTTATGGTGGGTTAATTGGTCCCAAAAATTCTATTTCCCATTTTTCAAATACCTGCAATGTTACTTGTGGTCTTAGGGGCATCTCACCCCTTTTGTTAGGTTTACCAATCCTCTGACAGACATCAAATCTCTGGCAATAGTCCTTAGCATCTCTATGAATTGTTGGCCACCATAGGCCTGCGCGCAATACCTTCTGCATGATATCTTTTCCTGCATAATTTCCTCCAGCTATTCCCTCATGACCTTTTGCCAAAATCCTAACCTTTTCTTGTTCTAGTACGCATCTTCTAAAAATGCTATATGCGCCCATTTTGTATAAATGTCTTGCAATCAGTTGATAGTTTGTAGCTCTGACTACCGGATTTTTCTTCTACATACTGTTAAACTCTTGTGGCCTAGTCCCTGTACACAACTATTCAATGATGCCAACAAAATATTCATCATCTACTTGGACTGAAAATAACTGCGCATTAGGGAAGTTGTCTTCCAATTTGGTAGGTTCTTCTCCATTGGTTACCCTTGAAAAATGATCTAGTCTTTCATTTAGCTTCCCTGGCTTGACTATCACTTCAAAATTGAATTCATGAAATAGCAGTAGCCATCTACAAATCCTCCCCCCCAACATTGTCTTGTTGACAAGGTATTTAAGGGAAGAATGATCTATGGACATCTTAAAGTGTTTTCCTAGTAAGTAACATCCGAACTTCTGAAGTGCATAGACCATATCTATGCCTTCTATTTCTGTAGTATTTTAGTTATGCTATGATTCTGACAGTTTTCTTCTTGCAAATGCTATAGGGTGATCCAATTCCCCTGCTCCTGGATGCACCATAATTTCTCCAAGTGCTATAGTTGATGCATCTACATGCACATGGAATGTTTTTCCCAATCTGGGAAGACTAGAATAGGTATTGTTACCATCTTTTCCTTTATGGTTTCCAAACCTTCTTGACAGTCCTCATTCCACTGAAATTTAGTATATTTCTTTAACAATTTCTCCATGGGCGTAGTGATCTCCATGTACCCTTTTATAAATTTTCTGTAGTAGCTTGTATGTCCCAATGTTTCTCTCAAATGTCACACTGATTTTGGTGGTGGTAAATTAACAATTACTGAAATATTAGAAAGATCCACCAATAACCCTTGTTTACAGACTATATGTCCCAACAATATTCCAAACGATGTCCCAAAAATGCGCTTCTTGATATTCAATGATATCTGACACTACCTGCATCTTTCCAACATTGGCCTTAAAACTTACACATGGTCTTTTAACAGTCTATATATGGTCCAATCATCCAGATACACTTCTAAGAACTGATGTATGAAATCCTTAAAAACAACTATTACTACCCTTGAGAATATGGTTGGTGCATTCTTCAGACCAAAAGGCATGACTATGTACTGATAGGATCTCCATTCCGTGGAAAAAGTAGTCTTGTACCTATCTTCTGGGGCTATCTTGATCTGATGGTAACCTGAGAATCCATCTGTAAATGAGTAGGCCTCCTGGACTCCCACATTCTATACTACCTCATCTATGAAAGGGGTAGGAAAACGATCATGTATGAAAGCATCATTCAGTTTCCTTAGATCAACACAGATCCTTATTGCCCCCTTGTTTCTTTTCTTTCACTACCATAGGGATTATCCATTCATATTCCTCCACTGGTTATATGATTCCAACTTCTAACATTCTATCATTTTCTTCTTTCACTTTCTGCTTATATATTGGATTCAGTCTATACGGTCTCTTTCTGATAGATCTAGCCTCGGGTCTGAGAGGTATATTAATCTCTCCTAGCTCTCCTTCTATGCCTTTCATCCCTGTAAATGTGGTTGGGAACAAGTCGTTATACTCAGGCAGTAACTCTGCTATCCTCTCCACTGTTTGTTTATCCCAGTAGTCTCCAATGATGGCTATTTTGGGATTCTCTATTATCTTGATGTTGACTTTCTTCACATTGATTGGTGTTGGGATCTAAAGATGTTCTAAAAACAACCTTTATGCATCAGCCGAAGGTAGGCACTGGCACAAGCATTTTACGTGTTACCTACATAGGTTCTTACCTTCCGTTTTCAATACATAATCCTCCAAAGATGCAACACTTGTAAAGGGATAACAATCGTAAAGGGAACGCCAATTGTTCTATTCAAATGAATGAAACTTCTTGTAAAGGGAACAACAATCGTAACAAGGGAGAAACAATCATTACATTGGGATGAACTAATGTTGAATTAATTGCATTGTAGTACTTACCCAACTATGTAATTTGTCAATCTGAGGTTCGTAAACTTACGAAGCATACGCAAAGTATATGCAGGATTGAAGTGAGACTAATCTAATCTAATGTTTAACTACAACTGAAATTGAATCATTAATCTAATGCAGGAAATTGAAACACATGACTTGGAATTGAATTGCTACAACCTACGAATGAAATGAAATTAATCTAGGAATGTAGAACTACATGAAGGAAAAGCAAATACAACATGTGAAGAGTTGAATGACACAACAACATATGTGAGATCACGTCAATGAAACAATATTACATTACAATAATCAAATCAATCTTCATAACAGAATAATGAAAGCATGGAAACCAAAACTATGAATCAAAGTTAAGAATCCGTTGTTAATATTATGGTAGCTGCGGGAGGTATTTACCTCTACATGTGAACCTGACAAGAATAGAAGACTCTGGGAAGCAAGAGAAACCCTAATGAATTGGCTAGTAACCCTAGAAGCCTTGTTGGCTCAAGAATATAATTTATATTAGGCTATTATCCTCCAAGAGAAGAAGTTGGCCAAAATTAATAATAATATACTGAACAGACACATACCCATAAGGAGAAGTCGGCCCTAGTAAACTGGCAGGATTACTATAAATATAGGGCGCCAATTTTTCATTTGTCACATCTCAGGACTGCAGTTTTCCCAGTTGGTGTGCACTGCAGTTGCAACTGGTGCGTAGGTTTGGAGGAGGGTTGCAGGTGCAACTGCAGTAACAAAAAGTTTAGTATTTGGTTTGGATATCTCTTGGCTAGGGTTTGGAACATCTGATTAGTCTTTTGTGTTGTTCTATCCTTGGGGAGAGATGCACTGCTCTTTGTTTGGCTATCTATCCTAGGGTTTTCTTCCGGAGGAATTCTTAGGTCAAGGTTAAGGTGCTCAGAGGGAGGCTTCAGCCTATGGTTTGGTGATGAGGGTATCGTCAATGGTAAAACGAGCACACCATATTCTATATTCTAACAGGTTATGGGCCCACACCCCTTCAGTCAACCTAAAACGCTGGAAGGAAACATAGCCGCTAGATATTGAGCTCGTTGAGGAACTGCCGCTAGGGTTACTAGCAGGAGTAGCTTCCAAAAGTATTGCAGCTAGGGTTACCAACAGAAGTAGTTGCAGGAACCCTAAACCTCTTGTTGAGGCACCTTAAAGTGACGAGATTGGCCTAAATCTCTGGATAGATCAGTGCACCCTAGCCTAGCGCATCTCTTGGTACTCTCAAAAGGCCAAGACGTGAAGTTTGGATTTCTGGTCAAATCTAGGGTTTGACCAAGTCAAGCAAGCCATGACGAACTCTATGAAGTCTGAGAACAAACTAGATGGAGCCTCTAACTTCAGAGCATGGAAGACAAGGATTGACCTCATCCTTGCTAAGAATAAAGTGTTGGACATTGTGAAAGGAAAGATCGTGAAGCCAGAGTTTAAAGAAGGAGAAGAGAAGGAATTGCAGAAGATTGTAGCTATGGAGAAGTTCAAAGACGTTGACATCAATGCCATGAGTATCATAGTGGATTCCATAAAAGACCACTTGATACCCTACATCTCCCATCTTGACTCATCGAAGAAGATGTACCATGCCCTAACAAAATCTCTTCTCAGTCAGAAACATTGGACAAGTTATGAGTCTGCAGAATGAGCTCCGTGACATGAAGATGAATGATGATGACAACATAACATCATACTTTGTAAGGATCTCCCAGCTAAGAGATCAACTACAAGCTATTGAAGAGATCACTTCAGAAAAAAAATTGGTGAACATAGTACTCAATGGTATTCCCAAGACATGGGATGCATTTTCCGTAAGCATGAACACAAGGAACGAGTACCCGACATTTGAAGAACTTTGGACTTGCTGTGCTCAAGAAGAATCAAGGATCAATGCAAAAGAGAAACCTCAAAAGAAGCATGATGATCAAGCCTTCACAACAAGATTCAAGAACTTCAGGGACAAAAGAAAGTTTGATTCAAGAAGGAAGCCAAAACAAAGAAAAGATATTTCAGAAATACAATGCTTCAACTGTCAGAAGTACGGTCACTACAGGAATCAGTGTCCCGATTTAGAGAAAATGAAGGAGAAACATGTAGCATCGATTACCGAAGAAAAGGAACCTACAAAGAAGACTAAGAAGGATGGAAGAGACTTATTCTACTAAAAGGTAACAACACTCTTCTTATTTTCTTGTACATATCTTGCTTGCATCGTCTTTGTACATATCTTGTATATCTATCTCATGGAAGATAATGTGTTTCAAGAAGAACTATACCTATGAAAGAACAACAAGACAAGAATGAATATCATTAGATATTACACATGAAAGAAGGAAATATATCATGTGAAAGCTACTACAATATAAGACCGAAATCAAAAGAGACTTGGAAAAAGCAAAGACAGAGAGAGGTCAACAATCGAGAGGAAGCCAGAAAAAGAATTATGACATTCTATAGAAGACAACAAGATGGAAGTCTGGACTCTGTTAAACAAGAGAACCAATCATATATTGCAGAAGATAATAAGGATACAAATGAAAGCATGGACTCTATCAGACGGAGGAACCAGATTATATACACTCTTACATGAAGAAGGGATTAGGAGGGAGCTAATCCTATGATCGATTGAAGATGATGAAATGTATATATCCATGGTAGCAGTCATGAAAGGCAGTACGTGTTCAGCCCAACCATAGAAGAAGACCTTTCGAAGAGAAGCCTTAAAGTATTCCTGGTTGTCCAACCAGATTCGTGAACCGATGATGAAGGTAAGAAGTGGAATATCTAGGGCATGGAATCTATAAGAAACTCCATGGACCTAAAAGAAAAAGGAAAACATAAGGATTCCAAGAAAGAAAAGAGAACCAGAACAACCAGTGATTGTATCAAAGAATCACAAGATTACCAGCCTGATATGAACCCACTAAAAGCAATCAAGCAGAAGAACTGAAAGTCGTGATGAAGAAAAGTGTACGGAAGATTTATGAATGAAAGCATTGCGAGATCTAGAACCAGAGGTTCTCTCAGATGGACGGAGAAGACTATGATGATTGATTGTTCTAGTACACCAGACTTATCTCTATATTATCCACAACATCCATAAGTCAGAGTTCTACATCAAATGAAAGCAAAGAATGTTCTCCAGAGAAATTGAATAAAGAGTGTATGAAGAGCAATATCAAGACCTTGAGACATACCAGAAAGAGACTCCTGTATGCAGAAAGAAGAAGACAACTTCGCAGAGAACCTCTAGTGCACAACAGAAGCGTGGTGAAGATTTTCTATAACATCAAGATGTCTACTCAGAAGATCAGATCTTATGATGACAGAAGAAGTATCACATGAATATGTTCCAGTTCTCCAACTATGATATACTCTACTGTTCAGATCTGCATGAAGCCTTCACAGTGTTCCAGACTATAGTACAAGCATTACATTATCCATGATAAAGTCTAGAAGGGAGAAAATGATTTCTCCAATACATATCTCCACAGATGAGCAGATAAGCATACATTTTGGTAAAGCCTATATTCAA